>CM054380.1:65875846-66093346 GCA_028858755.1 Ara ararauna
GGTGGCACAATAATGGGGCTTTTTCATTTCATTTATTAGAAGGGGGAGGAAAAAGCCCAGTAACGCAGAGCTTCATTTATTTTCATCAGCTCCACAGTAAGAGCATGGCAATTTGCAACACCAGAATCATTTCAAGTACAGCTTTGCATACATCATTCATTTCTTCAGTTTTAAAAGCTTCTTATCGTTCAACCAAAATTTGAAAAGATAATTTCCTGTCTAAAGTCCAATCTGGTCTGAGCATCCTGGCTGTTTTTTAACACTATGTTGGCTTTCTTGGTAAGCAGATGGAGTGCTGATGTGCCTGCTGCGTGACCCCCAGGTGAGTGTGACTTTGCCGATGTGTGCCTGTGCTTAAAGCATCCGCAAGCAACGGCTTTGCTTGACAGCCAGTTTCCAGTTCAAAGTTCGCTTTGCATTCCCGTTTGCTGGGAAGAGTTTAATTTAATTTCGCCTGAGTCCGAAGCCTCACAGCAGAAGCAGCACGGTCCCGGCAGGAGGATAGAGGTTTGCAGCTACACAGCCGGGGATGTCAGCCTGGCCGGCTCCAGCGGGCATTGCGCCGCCACAGTGCCGGTCATCCGGCTGTCCCCGCAGCCCTGCCGAGACGGGGGCTGCGACTCGGCAAGGCTGCAGGCAGAGCCGAGGGGTGCACCGCTCCTCTTCATACTGCTTTTTATGTGAGTTTTCTGTTATGTGTGGGGATGCAAGTGGCTTATGTCTCGCAGTTAGCCACTCTGCCTTCTCCTGGGAGCAGGCTCCTGCCTATGGTGCCAGCAGCTCTGGATGTGCTGTCGACCCAGAAGTCACTCTGTTGGCATCTCCACTAACGTGATGCACTAATGCTCCTTGAAGAACAACAAAGCTTTGTTGCTTTCTGTGCCAAAATAAAGGTGTTTTGCCCTGTGTGAACTTGCCTCAACTTATACATATCTGGAGAGGGGTCTGGGCAATGATGAAGCAAAAAACCAAGGAAATGCAGTATCAGTCTGGGGAGACTAGTTTTACTGCGCATTAACAGGGTGTGCAGGTTTAAGTAAAACAAAGGCCTTTAAGCTGGTTCTGGTGCTGCTAAGCAGTAGGCTTTGCATCCACGGGATGTCTCATGATTTAGAAATCTATTCAACCGTTCAATAGCAATTGCTGTCAGAGTGTGAGGGAGCTATTGCTGCCCACTGTCCATTTGGAAATGTGCAGCCCCTTCTATCCACTGCACATTCCTGTCAGAAACTTTCCTCTGGTTCACAATACAGCCAGAAACTTCATTTGGAAGTCTTGAGACTTTGAAGCCCCCCTGTGCTGTACCATGGGCTCTGTGAAGCTGAACCAGCTTTGTATTTGCTACTGGGCTAAGTGCCCAAGCAAAGATAGCCCCTTACCATAGCAGAGATAATCTGTCAAATATAATACCATATTAAGTAATTAACAGGGTTGTGGGTCTGAGCCTGTTGCCTATCTTCTCCATTTTAACTGTTTCTTTGTTTGCAAGGTTCCTAGCAAATAAGACAGCCACGTTCCTCACCTTAGCAAGTCAACAGTGTCTATTGGAAAGACAGAAAACAACAAGCACTGTCGATCCACTGGAGAAGAGAGTCGTAGTGGGCTTTACTTACCTGAGGAGGTGAAGCTTTTCAGCTGACTGCTACTGCTCTGATTGCGGAGTCAGCTGTCTGCCGACAGGATGCCTTCCCAGTAAGACCTTGTCCAAACATGTTCAGCTCCATGTACAGATTTTGAAACAATTTGTATGCATATGTACTTGCCACTAAGCATTACTGAAAAGATTCTCCTTTTGCCTAGGCCTTACTGCTTTTGAACCAGGTGAGGAATATTGATAATTAGAATTAAAAAAAAAAGCATACAATTCTTATCTCAGCCCTTAGAAGCCCTCTTCTGCAAGAAGCACAGGAGGGCAAGTCCTCTGAACTCTCATAATCTTCAGGGCTGTTTGTACCAGCAGCACCTACACAGCTCCATCACCTACTGCAGCAGGAGGGTGCCTCATCCCCAGTCTTGGATTCTGCAGCTCCAGGGAGCAGTTGCCTGCCCTTGAATCTCCTTCGTGCAGCCACTGCTCCCACTGCTGGCACTGGCATCTGCCCTTCGACACGAATTCAACAACCTTTTGCAGAATTGTCCTTTCCTATGATGGAGGGAACATGAACCCCCTGATGTTTCACTTTATATTGACACAGTCTACAGTTAGCATTAACCCAGCACTCTGTAAACTACTTCAGCATTGCTCATTACAACACTATGGGTAACGGTTGGATTACACTAAAAGATTAAGTGCTGCTATCAAAATCAGAGACTGGATCAGTCAATTTACATTACGGTATTTGTGAATATCATACATGTAGAGTAGCCTGAATAAACTGAATTACACAAAGGGAGCAAACCATACCATTCTCTTTGTAAGCCATAACACTCAGTGTACATCCCCACACAGAGGGGTAGGAAGGGAGCATGTGATAGGGAGAAATGCTGTAGAGGATGAAAGAAAATTGTCCAGTGACTGTGGCATTATCCTAAAAGGAAGGACACTACAGACCTGAGCCAGAACCTGAAGGAGGACCCCAGGCCTCATGTATAAAATGGAGATGATTTTATCAGTTGTCTAATGATATGATTTCCGAGTATTGTTGAAATAGGGAGAGATATTTCAAAGATAGATGAATGGACAGATGGTTTACAGTCTTATCCTGGCCAGCTGCAGTAGAGTACAACTAAGCCTACAACAGGGTTGAATTATTTGCGAAGTCCAGAAACTGCTGGTCTGATAAACCCCCAGTGAAAAATGCACTGATACCAGTAATGAAAGCAGCTCACACATTTTCACAAAAGTTCAGACTTCCAAGTAAGTAACACTTCCTTCAAAAAGCTGTGGCTATGTTTATTTTTTGGTAAATAAAAACTTGAACCCTGACATGCCCTATGCCACTGGTCTTCTCCAAACCCTGATTGCCTTGGTAAGAAAAATGCAGACATCAGAATTGTGCATTGTGACATGGAGGACACCTGCTCCATCGTCTGGACATTGAATTGACTTGCTGCTGTTGCTTTAAACCAGGAAGCATTGATTAGAGCTTAGTTTGTCTCCACAGCAGAACCATCAACTTTTCTTTTGCACTTTTCACTCTTTATGACACCAAAAATTAGCTATTTATACCTGGATACTGCAATGATCTCTCTGACAGCACTGCATCAGTAGGGAGTCCTGTAAGTCTATAATGGTTCTTACTGGCTTACACTTCTGAGATTTACAGTGTACTATAAGTACGCAGTACTTATAGCGGTTTCCCAGATAAGCTACAAAATTTGGTCAGATGAAGTTGACCCTAATAATACTTAAAATAAGCTTTTTAAGGCAAAAGTTTTCCCTAAAATCACTAATCACTATGTTTTACCAAAGAATGGCTCCTTTTCAATATTCTAAAATTAATTTTACCTTTAATTTTTTCTGGAAACAAACAAACAAACAAACAAAAAAAGGCTTGGGAAGACGCTGGAAGACCTTATTTGAATAATATCTCTTCAGAACAAAAAACCCAGTATGTTTTCAGGAAAGCCAAAGCTGTGATGCTCCCTTACACAAATGGGTAGACAAGCTTGTTAAAGGTGGACAAGCTGTTCTGTAACCACAGCTTTATCTTCTGTCAGAGAACTTTTACTATAAAGATGGAAAACTTTCATTGCTTTTGCGATCAGTGAAGCATTTCCTTATTAACCAGGGATATCAGAGACTTTCAGCCCACTCCTTTGCAAAGTTAGTGCATAACACTGTTGCTTCATATACTTTTCATAAAGCCTTTCTATCGCTTCCAGTGTATCGGTGATGATTTAAGTACAGCTATTAACACTGTTCACTTCTGTTAGATTTTTTTTTTAGTTGCTGGAACCAGGAATGTAAATTTCTGGCTATTCTTTTGTCGAAATTTAGGATGAGGAATATTGTTGCAGCTACAGATTTACCAGTGAAAGCTGATGCATGCTGATGGTACGCAAAGAGGCTGATTTTGTTTGGGCATTCAGAAACTGGTATCTAATTAAATTTTGAAATGAAATGTTAAAACCAGTGGGTGACAGACTGTCTGTAGGCGTGTCCCCTGAGGTGCTCCCTATTTTATTTGTTAATGATCTTTCTTCTTTGCCCACACTAAACCAAGATCAACTCACTACTGCTGCAGCACCACTATTCAGCATTTAATTTGCTCACAATCTTTTAAAACAAAAAAAACCCACTCACTCTACTTAATTATTGGCTTATTTAAGTCCTCAGTGGTTGGACCTCTGCTTCTGTATATAGATACTATATCTTCCCATTTCAACTAGTACTTATTGTTTTACATTCACAGGAATCTAGTGCTGACAAAATTAAATTAACCTAATAAATTAACCTACTTCAAACTGTGATGCCAAGAATTTTCAGGTGGTCAAAGACTGACCAAATCTGATGTTAATCACTATATATAGAAGAACATAGATCCATACAGGTATGAGTTAAGGGCAGATGTGCAGCCTCAACACCGAATTTGAAACTTTGACTTCATGCGTTTTTCCACTGTTTTCTTTCCTTTTTTCCCATCCATCCCTCTTATCTATTAAAACAATGTCAGGAGGTTTTTTGGTTGGTTGGTTGTTTTTTTTTTTTTTTTTTTTTTTGTTTCTCATATAAAGAAAGGGACTGGAAGAAATGCAATAACACGTATATGCAGTAGTTTTTTCAGCCTGTGCCACTGGATAGCTCAATGTGTCACAAAAGAAATCTCTGTTAGCAGTGTAAGTTAAATTCAGTTTGTGAGGAAACTATTCCTCAAGGAGGATCTGAACATGTTTTGCTAAAGGTATGAAGATCAGGGTGGCCATGATGGTCATGTTATTGAGAACTGTGAAGTTTTCTCTGGATACAATTCCATTACACTGCTTTCAAAGTCTTTCATAAAAGGTAGAAATAAATTCTTCTCTGTGCAGAACTGAAATGGCTTTGGGCAGCCAAGTTTGCTTCTTGATGCTAAGGAATCAAGAGCAGTAGGGAAACACTAATCTTGTCATTGACAACTCAAAATTTCCTGCTCATGGACTTGTTAAGAAACAGTCACATGTTGTTGTGCCTATTCCTTACCACTGGCTTAAACAGATCAGAACCAAGGTAGGTACACGCTGGAGCAAAAAAGTATGCATATGCTTCTGAATAGTTCCCTGTTTAGATAAGCTCTAAGCCTTTGCTGCTATTCAGTCCACAATGATGACTGCAAAAACTGATAGGGCTGTGGTCTGTACCCTGGTTTTCTGTAGGGATTATATTGAGACAACCAAACTATTCACAGCTGCTTACGTAAGTTGGCAACCATTGGTTTCTTAACAGCCTTGGTATAGGTCAAAAGTTCAAATCCAGCCTGATTAGAAAGGAAAACTACCCATGCTTCAGGTCCCTGAGCTGTCCAGTCCTATGTGCTTTGGATAGTAACGATGACAGTAAAAAGAAACAAAGCTTCCCTTTTCCTGTCCTCCCCCATGGACCTTGAAAAACATGATGCAGCTTGTTGATAATGCAGCCATTTATTTAAGATGTAGTTACATGTACCAGCCTGAAATGTCTACTGCTCGTTGAATTATGATATATCAAATTGTGTGCCTCATAAATATGCTTTTGGAGTTGCTGTGTTTTGCACTGATTACTGTGTTGGATTCTGAGTCATAAAACAGATACAATAAACTACATTATGCCACAGAGGTGGCATAGTTCAGCATGACTGAGTCACTACTCTAAAGAGAGGTGGCAGGGTATTTATGCAGGGTATTGCAAGTCAAGCCTGGAGTGCATTGGCAAAGTTGCATGGCAGCAGGCGAAGAGCAGCTCCTCAGTACACACCTAATTTTATCCGTGCAATTCACTTTTTTTCAGATACACATCTTCATCATACAAACTTCTAACTTATGTTTTGGGTGCAAGTGCCCCAGGATCATTTTGTGCCATGAAAAGGGAATAAGTAAAATTCTGAACCATTACAAGTGGTCATCTTGGCATGTGCCAAGTGTAGCATGTGGGGCCATGCTAATCAGACTTGGTTGGGAACTTGAAGTTGGCAAGTATCTTGGTACACAGTAGGAAGCAAGGCAATTTTAGTGTTCACTTATTGTGTTTATTACTATCCTAGAAGTTTTTGCAGCTTATTATTGATATGAGATAGAAATTCACAATGAATCAAAGGTGAATAAAACACTATTAGACCATGCCTTCAACGATTGATATTCACTCCAGGCTCACATTGCCTTGGTAAATATGACCGCATAAGAGCAGACACGTTGATTTTTATTATGCTATGTTACTAATTTGAACAAAATTCATCTGAAGTTGGTGTTTGGCAAGAAACTTTTCAGATGCTTTATAATAACCTACATCCCTTATCTTATGCTTGGCTTTCCACTGGGAGAAAAACAAACCAACAACCTTGAGGCTGTGAGTTAAATATGTCATTCTACTAAGAAAATCATCCATACATCCTTGCTTTCTTTTATGCTTTCCATCTTCTGAGGTTTTGGTAACTAAAGATTATTTTACCTAATAAATTAGTATCTTGGTAACTAATAAAACTGAAAATATTCCTACCCAAGTATAGCCCACTTGTTAGGTGAATTAATTGTTCACAACTTCTAGCTTGTTTGAAAGACCAGATACAAATGTTGTTCAGCATATCCCTGGGAAGGCACACACCTACATGTGCATACTTCCTCCATCCAATTTACTCATTCAAGGATGATACAGCAGATTTAATATTTCCAACAGATACTCTGGCATTCTGGTGGTGTGACCAACAACATTTGCAAGAAAAGTTTATGCATCTTATTTGACCAATTATGTAAAGACATTACAAACTTCCATGCATCTGAATTCCCCTTTCCTTCTTTTTATAACAGAAAAATTTTCTTGCACCTCATTCTGAACATTCCCAAATGTAGCCTTTCTCTCTTTCATATGACACATAAAGTGGTCACTAAACAATTGCATTGTGAGCTTAATCCAAACTACAGCGCAAAGATATCAGTACTGAAGTGGTGAAAAACATTATCTTTCCCTGGTTGTATGGAATATATTTTCATATTAGAGGTTTTTTATTATTATTTTTTCCAGGAACAGGTGTGTTTGTTTTTTGGGGCTGGATTGTGGGCTGCTCCTCTGTCCTGAGTGCCATGCCATGGGATCTTGATTGAGAATTAAAGGCAATGTAGCACCTATGTTGAAGAGGCACACAGTGATAAGTGACTACAGGGAGGTAGCTTTTCATCCTAGAACAAATACTTGAACAGTCTATGTGAGCAGAAGAGAGAAATGGCATGTGCACTCTGGGCAAGTTCAGGTCCCTCTGCATGCAGGGTTGAGCAAATGGGACTAATGACTTCATGCCTGAGCCAGGCAGACCTGTCCCTCTTAGAAACCTGTCTCATGCACAAACAATGTAAATCCAAGTAAACAGCAAATGTTTGGAACCATTTTCAACTTTAAAGAAATAACTCAATAAAAAGTGTAAACACCTGATCAGGGAATCTAATCCTTTTAAAAGTAGTTGTACCCTCCTGAGTTTTCTGAACTAGAAACACATCCAAAGCATGCTTTATTTTGGGGAGTGCAGATAAATTATGTATTAAAAATATATTATTACTTTAATGACAGTTTTCAAAAGACTCTTAGAAAACAAAGGAAAAGCAAACTTTACATTGGTCAAGGAGACAGGGCACAATTCTAAGATATATTCAAGAATAAGTTATAAAAAATTCATGAAACTGGAAGATTTGCTCTTTTGCTCATTTGGCCCAGCTCAGTTACTTTCATCAGGAGAGATGGAATTCTTTACGCTTATAACCCTTCTAGTAGTCAATATAGTATTGACTGTATTGCAGCCAATGTAGCCAGTGTGGTGACGAGATACTGTAGTTTTCACAAGCTTTCATTAGGTTTTCTGTGAAATGCCATATTCTCATATTAGTCATCCTCCCTGCTTCATATCTTAGAAGATGCATTTCAAACTGTTTTTAAAGTACATTATTATTCAGCTGTTCACCAAAACAGACCAATATACATTATAATATGTTTACTAGCTGGCAGTCTTACAATTCAACAATTTAAAACTTACATTCCATCTGAGATAGCTACAAAATTGTTTCAAATGGCTGTGCTTACTTTTTGGAGCAAGTAGTTCTAAATGAAAAGGTTGATCGCTGCAATTTCATTATTAGCAAGTAAAAGAACGCCAATAGAAATATTGCAGCCAGTATGCCATGATATTCCATGGAGAATGAAAAATGTTTAGTGGACAGTTTAGAATATTGTCAGTATAGGGTGCCATAAAAACTGCTGAACTTGCTTCTTTATTTATACTATTGAGGTAGGCTTAATGCCATTTAAATATCTTCAAAGCCTGTCTTTACTAAAAAAATCAGCTGTTTCAACAATAGGTGGTAAACACTTTCCTTCTAGCGTTTTTCAATTGAATACAAGCTATAGGCAGCTGGGGAGGACAGAGCTTGGCATCTCCTATCAAAAAGCAGCCAGTCTGCAGAGAATGCAGTATTTCTCTACTCTGCTGTGAGATACTCAAGGTTATCTTGCGTATGTGCGACTGGAGCCAGGTTCAGGTGTGTGAAGGGAAAGAAGGAGGTGGAGGGATGGATGAAAAGAAAGAAATTTACCCTATTCCCCAAGAACAAATCATAAAACAGAGAGCCCATCAGATTCTATACATCTTCTCTCAGCGCCCTGGTAAGTTCACTGTGGCAGGGGACAAAGCTGATTAATCATGTTTTCTTAGTTGCTACTACTACATTAATTAATTCAGTGCTTTCAACAGATGTCTGCATGAAAATACAGCAACTCAATTAGAAAAAACAGATCTTATCATCAGAGGTCTTAGGAGCTGAGATACTACCCAAGTAAAACAGTAGTTCTCTGAATAACAGGGCCAGTGCCAGCGATACAGGAAATAAGCAAATGAGGCCGCGAGGACAGAATGAAGATGGAGAGAAGGAGCACATTACAGTGTGTCTTCTTAAGTCGAGGGTGGAAAAAGTGCTGGGATTATGTGTTTCTGCAAGTTCTTAAAAGCCTTGCATATCTCTCCAGTGAAAAATGGTTTTGCAGTTCTCTTCACCTGCCATCAGAAAGGAAGAAATTACTTATTAATTTGCTATCATCAGACAAGAAATTTTCTTCAGTTATCCAAAAACATTTAGATCAAGATATTATAGTGGAATACCTGTCTACAAATATCCAAACAAGTGGCTTTTAAAGCAAAGATCACCGGTCTCATAAAGATGTCTGCCATTAATAATATTGCACGCTAAAAATGCAGCACTGTCAGAGTCATTCCAAACATCCCCCATCTTCACCTACCTCCTCATAGCAAAGAGGACACTTTCCTACCTCCTGTCCATTCATCCCGAGCCCATGCTGCTGCCAGCACATGTGATAACTATTGCCAATTGTGACAGTTGTTTTTGTGAAGGCGGACATCTGTCTACGTAAAATCAGACTGAGGTTTGCAGACTCACTCACAGAGGCTATGAAATAGTCATCAGATGGTAAAAATTATCTTCCTGATTAAAAGAAAAATTATTCATATGTTTTGAAGTATTAACATAAAAAATACATCCCCTATCATACACCAAAAAGCAGGAACATGAACTTCCTGACACAGGCATCAATATGTACTAAGGATGTTTTATCTTGAGCTGTTTGCAAACATTAATCAAATGGCTCAATAATTTTGTAGCTTTCCATAGATGGGAGTGGCTCAGAGGAGTTTCAATATGAGCCCAACTCTCTTCTTGGCATCCTATTTCTACACTGATTGTTTCTCTAAATCTTTTGCTGTAAGCCTAAAAGCAAAAAAAGTCCTCCACACAGTTTGTTCCAATTAAGCAAACTAAAACTATATATTTCTAAACAAAAAAAAAAAAAAAAATTACATGCATAATGTTTAAACATTTAAAGCATGACAAGAACAAGTATATTATTCAATGAATGGGCAGGCAGTTAATATATTAACTCCTGACATTCTACCTGATGCAACACCTTTGCCAGGTAAATGCATTAGCAGTTCAATGCTTCTTTAATTTTGGCACAGAAGCATCAATTTTTTTTTGTCAGATCACATTTTGTAACACAGTATCAATCTTGCCATATCCATGTTCTAGACGGGCGGTAGGGATTCTGCTGTAATTATGTCAAAAAATGAAATATTTCAAAATCTGATTGACAGCTTGATTACAATAATGCATGTGATTAAATTCAGGGTGTGCTGGTGTAAGGAAGGAGGGAATGTCAGTGGTAATTAGCTGTATTTTTGTTAAATTTTGTTGAGCATTTCTTGCTCTTCGGTTGGAGTATATCGAAACCAATGAGACACCTAGTGGTAGCATATTTTTAGAGCTTCTTAGTGCCATTTGGGACTTGAAAACCAGTTCTTATGCAAATCATATATTTTGTTACACGTCATGTAAATTTTATGTAAATTAGCACGGTCATGAACACCAAGACTATGCCATACAGCAGCATGATGGGAAGAATTTCGTGCTACGCTGCAGCACAGAAGAGCAGCAGTATTCCTTCTTCTCCAGACAGCTAGACCTGGATAATAAAGCTTGCCATAACACAGAAAAGTGTGGCTTATAATGAAATGCAGTGGTTTATTTTTAATTTTCATTGTATGATGCTTTCTTCCAAGGAAACAGTCAATGACTTCTGCACCTTCTACTTTGTCAAGGAAAGTTTGTAAGAGACAATTAAACCACCAAATACCTATTTGTATGAATATGGATTAGCTTTTGATATGAAAAGGAGACAATGTGCACTGATTTTCATTAATTGTGGGGGTTTGTTTTTCTCTGAACAATAAGCTCCCTGGACAAGATCAACTCTGCTCAATCTTACAAAAGATCTTAGGTATTTTAGGGTGTTGTTGGAAATAAAAGTGTTACCTAAATGATAAACTTTCAGTGCTTACTCTCCCTGTGATTCTGCTCTTCCTCCAACCATTAGTCAAACTTCTGGATAAAAGCAGAGATAGGAGACTGTTACTTCCTAGATTCAAATAATTCAAGGTGCTTTGCCACACAGTATAATAGACTCAAAACTGTGTTCCCTCACTGGCCTGCCCATCTTTCCGGAAGTTCTACTGTCCTCTCAAATACCCCCTTTACAACTAGAAAATCCAGTCCAGGCCAATACTCTTCTCTCGCCCTGGATTTTCTTCCCTTTTAAAATCTTGTAACCGCTGATTTGTCAGAAACGAGGTTGCCTATATTCATTCTATTTTTGGGCGTGAGGGGACAAGGTAGAGCAACTAACAGAAAGCTCTGGAATTTATTGGGTATTTACTGACTGTAGTATCTTTCAACAAATGTTATGTTTTCTTCTGTATCTGGGTGACATTCAGTAAACTTTGCTTCCTAGTAAAATGGAGATGGTAAAAATACATAAATAAAATCCAATGTACTATAATAATGTGAAATACAAATACATAAAACTGGAATCATCATTAGTATTCTCTGAAAGGGAATTCCAAAGAGATTCCTAGCAAAGTAACAAATACATGGTAGTCCTTCATTTTTCACACCACACAAATACATTTTCAAAAAAGCAGGGGGAAAGATGCCATTTTTGCTACTTTCAAGCAACAGAGTTAAGGTGGCATTGTTTAAAAATCCACTGTGAAAACCTGTAACAGCCTGGTGACCTTGGAAGTTATTGTGAAGCCTTTATGAAGCGAGAAATATAGAACTGTAGACAGGGAGTAACAATACAAGTTTTTCTAGGCAAGTTTACATCAAAAGAGGGTTTACAAATACATAGACTCATTCTTCCTTGCATTTTGGTAGACCGTAATCACCGTAAGAAATCATTATTTGATCAGTAAGTCTATTGCTAAGGGTGAGCTCACCTCATTCAAGGTATCCATATCCTCTGAGGCACCAAGAACAGTAAATAATAAGTTCATAGAATTCTGGTTTCTTACTTAAACAGTGTGCAGTGAGATATCCACTGTTTTTTGGCAGAGAAGTGTTTGGAGGTATGCTAATGACCACAAGAAAATTTCAAACCTCCATAATGTGCTTTAATCACCAGCTGGAGATCAAAAGCCACCACGTGATTTTATACAGCATGGGCAGCTTCCAGAACTGCCGTCTGTGGAAAGAGATCAATGGTAAAATTGGTAGATACAGCAAAGCTTTGCAATAAAAGCATTTTATGCATCTTGTTCAAAGTATTTAAGTGCCTTTTAGATCACTGATTGAACCATAGACATTATAAAGTGGAACCTTTTAATACCAAAATAAATTTGCAGAGTAAAATTACATTATAGGAAAAAGCGTTGCACTGCAACAGGACAGATAATAATTCTTTCACACGTAATGGGATATATGAAATGTTTGATGATAAACAGAACTTCTCTGTATCATTATAGTCGGATTCCATGTGTTGTTGTTGGTGTGCATGTGAATGCATCTACAGCAAAAGATATATAGGGCTCCAAGATAAAATGAGTGCATACCTGTACATATAGCTTCTAACTAAGATGGGTGAAGACACTTCATGTTCAAAACAGTCCAGTAATTTATTTTTAAGTAGAAAAAACTGCCCAGGCATATGAGTTTGGACCTTCACCAAAGAAAACATACTAACTCTTTAGAAACCCATGAAAGTCCTTTAACTTGAATTAATTTAATGCACTTCAAAGAAACTCTAGTCTTGGAAGCTTCAAGTTATTTAAAACTATTCCCTTTCAAATCACGCGTCTGTTAGCATCACAAAACTTCCACAGAAAAAAGTGAAACTTTCAATAGAACTGACACTAGATTTTCTTCCACAGCATTTTCATTAATTTTTCTAATATTCCATCCCCTTTCCATTAAATTATTCAGTACTCTGTGGAGTTTGGACCTCTTCTTCCTCATATTCCATTCTTTCATTTAACTACTTAAGTGCTTAACTTGGGGAATGAATACAGAGGATATTCTTAAAGAGCTGCAATATTTAGAAAGACATGTTTTGGCATCTTAATTTTGAATTTAATGTGTTTTGAATAGTGCAATTAATAATGCTTTTTAAAATTCATAATATAGAACTGGAAGTCAAGAAATCCAGGTGTTATTTTGACATTTATTACAAATTTCCTTTGTCATTTCAAGCTAAACAAGTTTCACTCAGCATCTCTGCGCCTGATTCTTCATCTGTAATAAGGGGAAAATGTTTAATTGTGGAACAATGCTGATTCATTATAAAGTTCTTTAAGAACTTGATCTTATCATGAAACAATATTGTACCTTCCTTTGGTGAGGAAAACTTATCTCATGTGTAGCATTTTTAGAGAGACGTGTAATAACTGTACTGGCAAAAAAACTGTCTCATCAAATAGACGGAATATTCAAAATAATAGTTGATTCTCTCTGGTTTCTTATTCACTGCATTCTAATGGAATTAATAAACAAAAAATTTAAATTCCTACATAGAACATGCAAAAATTAGTCTATTTTGTAAAGGCACCTGGAAAGATTTTAAACACATGGCAAAACAATTCTGTTCCTAGCCACCTCTTAACAGCACTCAGCTGGGATTTTATACTGGTCTTCTAAAATACACACAAGCTGTGAGGTTACTGGGCAGATCATCTTAAATACTCTTAGGCTGTATATTAATGGATGAACAAAGACAACTCCAGAGTGCCATATTGCTATTCTTAGAGAGCAGTGATTACCCTTTTAAAGTTTAATAAAAGTACATTAGAGGGAAATCCCACAACCTTCATTTAATTCATACACATCTTTCCACTGAGGAAAATAGAGTGAAATGTGAATGAGAGGGGAAAAAAAAAGTTTGCAGTAACCACACTTTCTCCCTAGTGTCAGTATACTTATGCCGCAGGATAATCCATAGATATGATGCTAAGCATAATTCTTTGTACACCACAGGAGGTACACTGTGGGCGGATGCTAATGCAAGGCTACTGAATCAAGAACTGCTTCTTGGAATATGATCATACCACTGTTCTTTCTCAACTATTTGTGAATTGCAACCACCAGGTTTGTAGCAAAGCTTTTTTTTTGGTCCAGCACTTCAATAAGACTGTAATTTGAAGCAAATGCCATGAAGATTTTTAGGAAAAGTAAACTCTAATCTCTGCTCCCATCTGTGGACCTCAAACCCCAGTCAGGACAGCCAAATGTAACACACATGTACGCTTTTATCAAGCACCAGTGGTGGCCCAGTCTCCCCATTAATTTTTTGTAATTGTTGATTTTTTTTTTTTTTAATTTTTGCTTTTTAAAGCATTGTGTGGAGTATGTAAAAGAAAAAACATTGTGAAACGTGTAAGGACTTTTCTTATTTTGCAAAGTATAAAACTTAAATAGACTGCAGGAACGGAATACATGCTGGAGTTCTGAGCTATTTAATTCTATAACTTTTGGAAAAGTAGAAATGTGAAAAACATTATGTAAAAATACCACTGTCATTTAATAACTTTTGAAATTCAAACTTCTATATTTCTAGATTGAAGCTTGCTTACTTGCATCTGTAAGTGGAAAAGTCTGTGTCTGTCTTTTGCTCAAATACTCCCTTCTGATATCTTGCAGACCTTTAGTCCATGAATCACAGACTGAAAAAACTAACCTAAAGCAGAAATGAGCCTACCTGAAGTATAACACACTAACTCATTACCTGCAGACATTTGGCATTTTCTTATTTGATATTTTTACTGGAACCCTTACATTCACGCATTCCTGTGTTTCAGTCTACCCAGCCTTGTGAGAAAGCACTGAACCCACTCAAGTGATTTGGGCTACTTTTCTGACCTTGCCTAATAATTCCTGAAGACCTTGAGTTTTCTTACTGTAGAATGAAATTGTGAGGCTAAATCATTTGGAACATTTCACCTTTTTATTTTTCTTTTTTTTTTTTTTTTTTTTTTTTTTTTTTTAGAGGGAGGTAGGAGGATTCAAATGTTCTTTGTGCTATTTTGAGTCTTTTGAGGAACATTTGTTACATCCTCCTAGTAATGAGGATGTAGCTTGCATGGGTAGGAGCAATCCCAGACACAGACACAGGCCGGGAAGAGAAGAGATTCATCCCTGTGGAGAAGGACTTGGGGGTGTTGGTTGATTAGAAAATTAACATGAGCCGGCAGTGTGCGCTTGCAGCCCAGAAAGCCAACCGTATCCTGGGCTGCATCAAAAGGAGCGTGACCAGCAGGTCAAGGGAGGTGATCCTGCCCCTCTACTCTGCTTTCCTGAGACCTCACTTGGAGTATTGTGTGCAGTTCTGGTGTCCTCAACATAAAAAGGACATGCAACTGTTGGCAGAAGTGCAGAGGAGGGCCACGAGGATGATCAGGGGACTCGAGCACCTCCCGTATGAAAATAGGATGAGAAAGTTGGGGCTGTTCAGCCTGGAGAAGAGAAGGCTGTGTGGAGACCTCATAGCATCCTTCCAGTATCTGAAGGGGGGCTATAGGGATGCTGGGGAGGGACTCGTCATGAGGGACTATAGCGATAGGACAAGGGGTAACGGGTTCAAACTTAAACAGGGGAAGTTTGGATTGGATATAAGGAAGAAGTTCTTTACTGTAAGGGTGGTGAGGCACTGGAATGGGTTTCCCAGGGAAGTTGTGAATACTCCATTGCTGACGGTGCTCAAGGCCAGGTTGGACATAGCCTTGGGTGGCATGGTTTAGTGGGAGGTGTCCCTGCCCCTGGCAGGGGGCTTGGAACTAGATGATTTTAAGGTCCTTTCCAACCCTAACTATTCTATGATTCTATGATTTTATGTCTTCTGGAACTGATGATTACACACAGTTCTCCTGAAAAATGGCCATTCTCCGTTTACTTCGGAGATTCACCAGTATTCTGAAAACTTTCAAGATTAATCTGGGTAATCTGATGAGATGCTGGTTAGTAAAAATTATACTGTAGTTTGATCACTATACCTTCAGAAATTCTTTTCAAGCCACATTCTAAATATCACCCTTTTTGACTCATTGCTAAATTAGAAGTATCTAACTACTTATATACTATAGTACAGTATTTACTGCATATTTACTGCTATTTAAAAGTAGCACTTGAACTCTTCTGAAGAGCTGTATCTATAGGACATATATGGGTTTGATTGCCATTTCATTTAAGATTAGAGACCTTTTAAGGAAACATATGAAGTCCTTTCTTTGCACTCAAAACAATTTAGGTATTACAGAACATACTGAAAAATGTCAGGGCTAAATACAGATTTTGTCAAAGTGTAGATAAGCTTCTCTGGAGTAGGAAAAAGCATCAGCGCACAACTTTTCAAGACTGTAGCAGGAAAGTAGGTAAAGTCATGAGGTATGTGATGGTATGCAACGATTTAGTGTGCAACCGCAGCCTCCAGTGCTGGGGCGGCTGGAGCGCTTGATTTTGGCCTGGGCCATCAGTTACACAAGATGGAGACCCCTTGCATCCCTCTGGAATTTGGCAACCTGTGTCTTGCCCTGTCTCCCAAACAGGGGCTATCGCCACATAGCATCAGCCTGACTAAGGCTTTGCCAAACTTATTTCGGCTTAAAACACACAGATTTCTTTCAGCTCCCCCGTAAACCACTTCAGGTCTTGGCCCATCGCGAGCATGCGGCCACCTGGTACTGCGGGCTGTCACGGACTACACTTCCCAGCAGACACAGCGCGTGAGGCGGGACGAGGGCGGGAGCCTGTGGCGCGGAGGCCCAATGGGCGCGGGCGACGGTGGGAGGTGAGCGCCGGGGCAGATGGGCGGCCTCTGGGCCTCTCTCAGTGCGGGAATTTCGGACGGGGCGGAAGGAGCGGCGGTTGGGTCTGGCACTGAGGAGGTACTGAAGCCGGCGTCTGCCTTTAGGGTGTAGGTTTTGGTTTTCTGGAGGCAAATTCTGGGGCGCTGTTTTGCCCCCCCCCCCCCTTCGGCCTGTTGTGCGTCCTCGGCCGTTGAGGCGGGTTCGGCAGGTTTTTCGCGCTGCCCGCGCTGAGGAGGCCGTTGGTACCGCCGCGGCCCACTCGGCCGTGTTCCTCCCTCTCGTCTCCTACCGGGGTGCGAAAGTTACCTTCCCTGCTCTTCCCCTCTCTCATCCCATGGCGCGGGAGGCAGCTCACTGGGCGGCAGGGAGGGAGACAATGGGGGCAGGTGGGTCAGGGCTCCCTCAGTTTCACCATGCCGTGGGGACTGCTACACCCACTCT
The DNA here is from genome assembly GCA_028858755.1 of Ara ararauna. Classification (NCBI taxonomy): domain Eukaryota; kingdom Metazoa; phylum Chordata; class Aves; order Psittaciformes; family Psittacidae; genus Ara; species Ara ararauna. Next base: position 65,893,078 of record CM054380.1, read on the forward strand.
CTCCCGATGGCTCTAAAGCTGCTTTTGCTGACAGTGGCCTAAGTTCCTTTTTTTTTTTTTTTTTAATTTTTTTTTTCGCCCTATGGGGTGGTGGAGTAAAGGCTAAACTCGGAGCCACTTGAAGGTTTGTCACCTTCAGGAGCATCCCGGTGTGGCTAACAAACATATCACCTCATCTGGGAGGTATTCTGAAGTTTTGCCTTAAAGTAAATTTTTTTTTTTCCTTAAATAAAATCATACAAATCACAAACAAAAGCTTGCGATTTTAGGATCAGAACAGGCCTGTTGTGCAAGATCTGGGCTAAGCTGGTTTCAGTCTGTCAGTGGTTGTGGTTTTTCTTCACTTCATGTTTCTCGCCATTTGCCTTCCTTGTTTAAGACTTAAGCAGCTCCAGGCAGGATGAGTCTTGGTGTCTCCTTTGGTTTTCAATTTGTGCTAAAGGCTTTTATTAATTCATATGGAATCCATGGGCATTAACAAAAATGTAAAAGCTGTTGTGAAGCTTCCTGTAGCTATCTATTACTGTGTAAAAAGACGTGTGCCTTCCTCAGTAGGAATAAACTGTCCACTTAATTCGTGGGGATAATCCTCAAATGAGATAGGATTCCTAATGAATTTCAGAGGTGTTGATTTTTATAGTGTGCCAAATTATCAAAAAGCTAGACATGTCTCACTTGCATGGATATTTGTCATTGACTTGGTGGTGAGGTGATTTGAGATGACAGCTGATTTGGTACTTTATGAAGCTTACTGTGTTCTTTATCTCATAATTATCTGAGTGATGCTCAGGATTTTCAGGAGAACCTGAAATATTGCTCAGAAGAAGAAAATGCTTTCTTGAGAAAGCAATTTAAAGATAGTAACGCCATAATTCCTCTGTTCCCTGTCTCTGAACAAGCTGCATTCTGAATTTTTAAAAAATCATCTCAGTGTATTTATAAAAGCATTTACTTTGCCCAGTATGGCACTATTGTGATGAAATGCTTCTCATTAATTGTGGTCCACCAGTGTACGTTTATTCATTTTGTGTAAAAAGGTGTTTTCTTATTTCTTGGGAAGGAACCTTAGCGCCTCTTCTTCCATATTCTTCTTTATTTGTCAGATATCTTAATCACCAGGAAGTGAGATTACAACTGTGCTCAAAAATGTAACACAGTGACGGACCAGTCACAAAATCGCTGAATATCCAATGTATGCAAAAAAAGTCTTTGTTCACAAACTCCTTCACTTAGTATTGTAAGAAGTGATACTTCAGGTACTTTTTTTTTGGTAGAACTGTTCCGAAGTTGGGACTACAGTATTTGGAAGTTTTAGTGTCATGTTATTTTCCTCCAACTCCTTGAGCAAAAAGTTTTGTTTTCTGCTTGTCTTTATTTCTTTTCTTGCAAGCAGATTTAGATGTCTTGCTATGACTGATGAACGGTATTAATGACATGTAGATTTCAAGTCTTGCTGAGACTAACTATTCATGTAGAGGAGCACAGGTCACCAGCATGCTTTCTCTGTGTTGAGCATGGAAACAGGCCCTAGTAAGATAAACAGCCATAAAAATGACAGTTTCCAGAGAATAAGACTTGAGGATAGGGAATAAACCAGCCTGATTTGCCACACAGCAGAAATACTTCCTTATTAATTTCAGAGTTTATTGAGAATGAATGCCACAGAAATTGAGAAGTGGCTATTCGTATTTATTTTAAGAGTTCAAGTATCTCTAGAGTTGCAACCGTTGCATTGGTAAAGATAACACCGCTAATAGCACTGTTGGTGCAGATTTGTCTGCATATCTCAAGTACGCTGTATTCGCTTTCTTCCAAGATGTTTTATTAGGGAGAAGCAGAATAAATAGCCTTTGAGGCTTTTGGAGAGTTTAGACAAATAGACTTGGAATATTCATACTTGTTAGTAGGAAAATCTTTGTTTTGAGCATATTCTAGTCATAAAATGCTGCTGTTTACAATCACACACCTTGAAAATTGTTCTTGTCAGATACCTTAGCTAAGTAGGGTCAGGTCTGTTTGATGCTTGAATGGTAGTAAAATACTTGACATCTATGGCACTCTGTTTCCAAGGACTTCAGCATGCTTGCAGGCACTAATGAATTAAGCTTCACAATACCTGTGGGAGAGAAAATATTTCCCTTTACTCATAGGGAGAGGTAATTAAGATGTAGGAAAGTTAAAGGTGATTCATTTTTGTGTGTATGTGTTTTTGTGAAATTTTAAAGGTGATTTTAGGGAGAAATAGATGACTTTATTGCGGTTGCTCAATGTACAGTAGGCAGTTCTACATCATGTTTGCTGGTTCATAAGTTTCCTGACAAACCATGCATGTTTGCTGTATTGTAAGTTGAAAAGCACATAGAATGCTAGAATTTGCACTAAAATGTAATTTTCTTTTTCTTTTTTTTTTTTTCTCTCCCCCATTTCTAGAATATTCATGTAGAAATTTTTGCTGTCTCAAGTAATTTTGCTCTCAGTCAATAGAAAAACCTTGAATAGATTTATCCAAATAAATGTGAAAGCATGTGCAGCCATTACTTCAATATTTCCATGGATGACAGCTTTTTTGCAAGAGAGTGAGTGCTTAGTATTGTGCTTGCTGCCCATTGAAAGCGATCAGTGTTTGGCACCTATGGCCTACTGATAGTTTGACCAACTTGTAAGTAGGCATGGTGCCATCTTAACAGATGGATATGAATATAGACAGCCAAGAAACCATGTATGTGTATGTCGTGTATTTGTTAAGGGCAGGGTTCCCAGCTGGGGACGTTCAAACTTATGTCCATTTAAAATTTTTGCTTTTATGGGTAAGGGGAAGTTGTCATTAATTTTTTTTTTTTCCCCCAAGTTTTTTCTAAATGCCTTCAGGCATAGAGCACATTAAACAAAAAAGGAAGGGGGGGGGGGGAAGGGAATACTAGCTTCTCCTTCAATATTCTTGAGGAGCTATGTTAAGTGAACTTAATTCCCTTTTAAGTGAGGCAGCTATCGAGAGACTCACTGTGAATGCCAAAGATGTGAAGCATATCAGTAGTTTTATTTCACTGGCTTGCTGGCTTTATTGAAAAAGAGGCTACAAATTTTCCTTTTACTGGGCAGCAATCTGTCCAGCATTCAAGCACCTAAGTGCATCTGACCAAGTCTCACTGGAATTGTTTGTAATAACTCGGAAGTCAAGGGATGCAGTCCTTCAAGCCCTCTTCATGTCTCTTATATTGTTCATAGCTTGAAGACAGTATACTTATTTTGTGTACGTATGTATAGATGACAGTGAGTGTGATCTTGTCCTGTGTTTGAGTCATTAGGCAACACTGCTGAATTTTGTGCTTTCTTCTGAGTCTGTCTTGGGGATCCAGGCTTCTGGTCTATTTACTACTTCAACTGTTTTCAGTCTGTCCTTTGTTTTAATTCTTTTCCTGATCCGGGCATCCTGAGAAGCTGCTTAAAGGTCTGCTGTGATGATTTTGGCCTGCTCTTCTAAGTGATACCAACATAGGTAGCTATTCCTACCAATTGTTCTTGCTGGTGCTTTGACACCATTACGTTCTCACTGGTATGGTCTTGGTTGAGCTATCTGGAATTACATTTAGTGCTTTGAAGTCTTACGTTTCACCTTGAAGATTAAAAAAAAACCCCAAATGAACAAATAAACTAGCAAAAAATTCCCAAAACAAACAAACCAGCCAACCAAACAAAAACCACAAACCCCAAAAAGCTGCAGAGGTGTAGAGAGAGAAATTTCTTGAAGCTTTGGGTTAAGTTAGTCTTAAAATTTAAGTGTAAAATGTAAAAACTGTATCTTGATTATAGGTAAGAAAGTTACTGTGTAGAAGTGGAAATATGGGAAAGTAATGCAGAATTAAAACATCCTGTTTTGTGATAATGAGGAAGCTTGTGCTGCATATGCTTTGATGCATGGCAGTCTCTTCTGCTTTTATTCCTATATTGAATGACTGGTGTCTGCAGACTGCTTGTGGCTGGAGCCTAGTACTCTCTGATCAGGTTCTTTTAGATCCTTCATGTATGGAGAGCTGTCATGGTTTAAGCCCAGCTGGTAACTCAGAACCACACAGCTGCTCCCTCACTCTCCACCCTTCTTCCCCCCTGCTCTGGGTGCAGTGGGGAGGAGAATTGAAAGAATGTAAATTCCATGGGTTAAGAACAGTGCAATAACTAAAGTATAATATAAACCTACTGCTACTACGACTACTACTAAAGATAAGGAAAGTAAGAAGGGGAGAGAGTATAAAACTGAAAAGGGAAGGAAAAAACCCCAGCCAATAACCAGAAGTGATGTACAGTACAATTGCTCGCCACCCACCAACCAATACTCAACCTGACACAAGCAGTGATCTGCCCCCTGTGGGTGACTTCCCACAGTTTATGTACTGGGCATGATGTACTGTAGTGTGGAATACCCCTTTGGCTAGTTTGGGTCAGGTGTCCTCTCTTTGCTTCCTCCCAGCTTCCTGTGCTCCTTCTCATTGGAAGAGCATGAGAGACTGAAAAGTCCTTGGTCAGGGTAAGCACTACTTAGCAACAACTAAAACATTGGTATGTTATCAGCATTGTTCTCAGACTAAAGCTGAAACACAGCACTGCAACAGCTACTAGGAAGGAGAAAAATAACTGTCTTGGCTGAGCCCAGGACAAGAGCATAATATTTAATACAAAAATTAGTTACTTGGAGATAGTTAATGCTATATGGGATTTCTGATTTTGGAGGGTGATACAAAATATACTGAAACAAATGATAAGTTACACTTGGCAAAGCACAGCAATTGCAGTACCCAGATCGGTCACAGTACCGATGTGATTCCCATTACTTGTCCCTGTAATATGCTCGCTGTCATGATGCTGGCATCACCAGTCACTGGGAAGGAATACCCAGGTTGAAACGTGCTAAAGCGTCATTGCTTTTCTTGGAATTCTGCTAGTTGTTTAGGTTTTATACTCTTAAGTTGAGCTGAACCTTGTATTCACTCTCCCACGCTGGCCTGGCTAACTCAGGGAGATATTAATACCACCATTTGATCCACAGAACTGTGCTTCACCCGATGGTCCCCTTTGTTGAGCTTAAGTGAGCTTCTTTGGCACATCACCACTGCCAATCTTTACCAAGTCAGATTTTATTCAGTCATGTTCCACCCCTAGGGGTTTAGTCAATCATAGCTGCAGATATGAACATTAGTGGACAGAATATAATTTTCAGGAAACTTGACAGTTCTTGCGTTTAATAAGAAGAGAAATGGGTATGGACTGCTCTCTTCGGATGTTGGGTGACAGATATTATTTGGGGAAGAAAATTTCCCAAAAATGCTACCCAGTCAGAAAAGAGGCTTGTGGAGGGGCGAGCACTTTTGAAGCAGCTGTTCTACTTACTTGGTTTTCTATCTGGGAAATAAAAAAAAGTCTTAGAGAAACATTATAACTAAAAGAGGAAAACTGATGTTAAGTAACTGCATTTATCTTACCAAGCTGTGTGGTTCGGTTGATACGTTGGAGGGAAGTAATGCCATCCAGAGGGACCTTGGCACGCTTGTGAGGTGGGCTGATGCCAACCTGATGAAGTTTAACCATGCCAAATGCAAGATCCTCCGTCTGGGTTGGAGCAATCCTAGACACAGCTACAGGTTGGGCAGGGAAGAGGTTCAGAACAGCCCTGTAGAGAAGGACTTGGGGGTGTTGGTCAATGAAAAAATGAGCATGAGCCAGCAGTGTGCGCTTGCAGCCCAGAAAGCCAACCGTATCCTGGGCTGCATCAAAAGCAGCGTGACCAGCAGGTCAAGGGAGGTGATCCTGCCCCTCTACTCTGCTTTCGTGAGACCTCACTTGGAGTATTGTGTGCAGTTCTGGTGTCCTCAACATAAAAAGGACATGGAACTGTTGGAACAAGTCCAGAGGAGGGCCACGAGGATGATCAGGGGACTGGAGCACCTCCCGTATGAAGATAGGATGAGGAAGTTGGGACGGTTGAGCCTGGAGAAGAGAAGGCTGTGTGGAGACCTCATAGCAGCCTTCCAGTATCTGAAGGGGGGCTATAGGGATGCTGGGGAGGGACTCTTCATTAGGGACTGTAGTGACAGGACAAGGGGTAACGGGTTTAAACTGAAACAGGGGAAGTTTAGACTGGATATGAGGAAGAAGTTCTTTACTGTAAGGGTGGTGAGGCACTGGAATGGATTGCCCAGGGAAGTTGTGAATGCTCCATCACAGAGCCTTAGGTGGCATGGTTTAGTGGGAGGTGTCCCTGCCCATAGCCGGAGGGTTGGAGCTAGATGATCTTAAGGTCCTTTCCAACCCTAACTATTCTATGATTCTATGATTCTGTTGAGTAGCTAGACTAATGTGAAAGAGATTTTGCTATCCAGAAGCTTCCTGAATTGTGTATTAATATTATTTCCTGCTTCCTCAAGCAAAATAAAATAATAATAGTAAAATACCACCAGTAAGAATGCTATCTTTTAGAAAATAAGTGTGACACTGTTTTTATGACTTTTATCAGGTAGGGGGAAGATCAGTTCTTTGTAAAACAAATTATGAAGGCTTTTCAGGTAAAGAGATCTAGTGCACTTTTTGCCATGCCATGGCTATATATTCAGTAAGTTCTTTTACTGAATCAAAATATGACTCTACTAAAATATCAAAGCATTTCTTTGCTCACAGTGAGGCCTATTCTGCAGAAAGGTGCATGTTTGGGTCCAGTGAGCCATTATGTTAGTCTGGAAATAATGCTTATCTGAGACCTGAGGTTTGGAGGTGACAATCTCAAAATAGGTAGTTATGTACTAGTTTGATTATCTACTAAATGCTGCATTGTGAACAATAAGCAGACTTTTGTTTTTGTTGCATGTAGATATGTAGGAGAAAAAAGAACTGTTTGAATAGCTTAATGTTTTGGGTACTTTATAGAACAAAGAGGAATTCCTCTTACTCTTACTGAAGGCTTGGACTATATGACACTTCTTGAATATGCAAGTTTCCCTCCAGGAAAACTAATGAGCTTTATTTCATTAGTTTACTTTTCCAAGTTCAGATCTATGATTGGTTGTGATTGATTAAGTGTGATACGTTCTGAGATTTTTCTAGCATGTATTACATGGGGTCTTCTAATAGATCTCTGTTGTTAAGAGTTTTGATGCCAAAATTTTTTGAATGCCTACTGGAAAAATCAGTTGGTTTTCACTTAGAATTCATGCTGATGAAACTACTTACTGTATTTCTTTTAAAGTATCTTTGTAGAAACAAATTCAAACTTTAACTACTTATGCTTTTTTTTTGCTTGCAATGGATTTCTATGTAAAATAAGCCAGGTCAGCATGTAACCTATGCTTTCTTTTGTTTTGTTTTTCATTCCTTTCCCACATCTCCCTCCAGTGAAAATGCCATATAAGAAGGCGACTGCTGGAAAAAGAGCCCCTGCAAAAAGGAAACTTGCTGAATTGTTTAGTCTGGGAGAGGTTTTAACAGATACGTCAAGAAAAGAATGGAAATTAGGTGTCCCTATAGGGCAAGGAGGCTTTGGACGCATATACCTTGGTAAGTGTAGTTATCTTTGATAATACTTTAAAATGGAGAGCGAGATGTTTATCCTTACTCAAAGCACTGAAAAGTTGACCCTAAGTGAGAAACACAGAGTGTCTCCAAGTGATCTTTTTTACTAGAACCTTAACTCTGTTCACAGTAGTTTTTTTTAAACCAAACTCTAATGTATTACTTTTTAGCAGTGAAAGGATAGTTTAGTATTTATTGAAATTTGATTTTTTTTTTTTTGGTTAAAAGAAGGTATTTTTGCATAAGTGTCCTTCTATCACAAATTCTGAACTGAAACTGTCTAAGTATATTCTATGAAGGCTACTGATCAGCCAGTATTTTAGCTGGTTTTAACCTTCGTGCTGCTTTTCATTTTGATTGCCTTGTGGATTTCTGACATGTCATACACATTTTTTAAATGTAATCAGTATTCAAACCAAATTGAAATCTTGGACTGTACAGTTTATAGTGTTAGCACAGGTCCTGTTTTGTGATGCTCTTTTCGTGAATTCAAGGAAAATTTCTTTTAGTAGATAGTGTTCCATACTTAGTATCTCTGTTATTTTGTTATTTGAATAGATAAGAGATTGCTTGCGGATACCTCAGGGAATTAAAAAAACTTGATTGCCGTAGTCACTTTCCAAACAATTTTGAAGGGGTGAAAGTGAATGTGATCATGATAATAAGGTTTTCTTTTGCTGTGCATTTATGGTCTTCCTCCTCTTGGTGAAAAAGTTGCACTGAATTCATACTGAGTTGAAAAAAAAATAAACTAATGATCCGTCCCGCTTTCATAATGAACAGACTCCAGTGTAACTGGATTAGGAAAAAAAACAGGGGCAGTGAGTGGATTCTTGCCAAAGCTCTCTAGTTCTTGCTTAGCCTTGCTCAATGAGCTACTAAATTTACTGAGACTGGAGTTCTAGCTCACTCAAATTGTGTAGTTCTTCATGTTAAGAATTCCTGTTTTGTTAAAGACAAAGCTTGCTCTCTGTTTGCTTCCCCGTCTTTTGCACAAAGCTGTGCCCCTGACTGTTCCTGTACTTTGTGCTTGCCCAACTTGATGTCCTTCATACCTGTATCTACTGTCACAAATATCAACAGCTTAGTAGCAGCAGAATGTCACTTTTGGATATGTGCTATAGTAAAATAGGAGAGAGAATGTGTTCTGTCTTTATGCCCATAATTATGTATGCTCATCACAGTCCTAGAAAGCGATAGAAATGCTGTTAACTAGGGGAGTTATTGAATAACAAAAAATGAACTTTATTTAATAAACTGCCTGTTCTACTCAAACAGAATGGAGAATACAAGACTATATCCCTATAGAGCAGACTTGCCATATAGAATTATTTCCCTTACCAAAGTCTAAGGTACTGATATATGCTCGTGTCAGTACTTAAGTGCTTTGTTGGGTTTTTGGCCATGCTGCATAGCAAATAAGTGTATGTTTTGTGACAGTTTCCTCTCATACTACTAATAAATGCTTCATTTTTAACAGCTGATGCTAATTCTTCAAAGTCGGTTGGCAGTGATGCACCTTACATTGCAAAAGTGGTAAGAGAGCATTTGAATTTTTACTTCACAACTTGGAAATGTTCTTTCTAGGATAGCATGTATAATTTAAAGTATTTTCTATCCGAAAATAATACAGTTGCTTAGTGCTGTTTAAAATAAAAGTAAATGTGGTGATACGGAGGAATGCTGCTGAGAATTGAGACTCCTATGGATGAGTGGGGATAACGGAAATCAGAGGAGTTGTAAAAGGTTCATGAAATGTATCAGATTCTGTTTTGTTTGGTGCTTACTGTAAACAGCCCAAACATCACAAAATTAATGGAATCTGGCTAGTTTTTAGAGAATTTCTGTGATTCAGCAGTGAGTCTGTATGTACTGTTGCTTGCTGCTGGAAGTTGGAAAGCTGACAGATGGCTTGGGAGTAGAAACAGCAAAACTTTGATTCCCGAAGTCCCCACAGATATGAAGTCCTTTAAGTGTTTTATCATAAACCACATACATATTCTAATTTTGACTGAATTAAAATGGCATTGACACAAAATTTTAACCTAATGATTAGAGAGAAGAGAAAATGTTGTTGATGGCCCACTAGAAAATTGGCAAATTCTTTTATTAGTTGAAATTTTCTTATGCTTTGAATCTTACAATAAGAAGACTTATTTAACTTGATTTGGCTATAATGTTCTCTTCCTAAGGTATCAAGTATTCTTTGTTAAATTTTGCTAGATTATTTAGCATAGATCTTACTCTTACATGTGATTCCCTGATAAAGTCTTAGTAAAAAAAAAGCTGGGAATATGTGAATACCCGCAGTAGATCCAAGCCATTCATTATCTTGGTGGTACCTCTATTCCTGAGACAAAAGCAAATACCAGAAAACTGTACAAGAATTTCACAATGTTAAAATAAATAAATAAATAAATTCTTCAGCACAGCTCAGAGCTGTAATGTTTTAGTCTTTTAGTTATTAATCTATATGGTGATACTGAAACACTTTACTACAGTAGTTGGCCCTTATGTAAATATGTTAATACTTTTAACGTGTTCCTGAAGCAAAAAGATCAGGTTAATTTGGAATAAAATACCTTTCAGTTAGTATGTGCCTTTAATCTTGATATTTACATCTGCTGACTACAGGGAAATTCTAGAGTGTTGGTTTTGATACTGTTCAGACACCCCAGGGTACTATTGGTGATGACCCTCTGTGAAATTTTGTCACTGAGAAAACCACTACTTACCATGCAAATGATAAACTGCTGCACTTTGAACAGCGGCGTCCTGCTGCCTTTAGGTGTTTGTGGGAAGGAACCACATAGACCAGGAGCCCCAGCCTGCAGATGTGTCATGGTGGCAGCCTGCTTTTTTATGCCCAACTTGTGGAGGGGTGGCTATTATGCAGGAACTGTGGCCTGTTTTGGAGGCAGATAAGAGACGTTCCAGGTATCAGTAGTGGCCTGCTTGTGAGAGACACTGGCACTTGATTACAGGCTTGTGCTGAGTTTGGACTGATCAGGAAGCATAGCACCATTTAGCTTTCATGGAAGATTCCAGTTTGACTTGCTTGGAAAATCAATGGTTCTGCATTATTTTATGCTGTGCATAATTGCTATCCTCCTACTTCCTGGAGTTTGAAACCTGTCCATCTGCTTCTCTTCTTCTTCACTTTGGGCTCTGAATATAAGAAGAGTCACAATAACTTTTGGGTTGCTTTCGTGCTAGATTCACTTTATTGCAACAATTTGTAAATACCTCCATTACTGATCTCCTAGATGACTACTTGCTTTTAATTTGTCTTTGACAATTTTGCCTTTATGGCACTAAAAGGTAGCCCTGGTCTTTGTGCTGCCCTCACAAATGACCCCTAACATATTATGCCTCTACAGTCGAGTGTTACACAACTACGCATAAGAGGCTATTTTCTAATGCCTGTGTGGCTGTTAGTTGATCTATCAGCTTCAGCGAAGTGGCTAATAGCTTTGAACAATTATTAGTGTTTAACAAAATATGTGCTTCTATAGTAATGTTCTTCAAATTAAGCTATTAAAGCGGGATGGAAATTGGCTTAGTATTTGACATATCTTCATAGTATTGATGTCTGAGCAGTACAAAATGAATCACAGTTTTTATTAAAAAAATAAATGCTATTTAACATGTGGACCTTTCAGATGTCATTGTTCAAGAGTAGATGCAGAGTTTAATAACACTTCATTAAATTGCTGACTGAAAAAGATCGGAATTCTTTAAATACTACTAGAAGAAATTCATTGATTTTCCAATGTGTACTGCATGGTCTCTTTCAGTATACCTTTTCTAATTAGACTTTAATTTCAGTTTTGCAAATCATGTGTTTAGAATGACCCTGGGCATGAAGTTGTAGAAATTTGTGTTTGAAAACTTTCTGGTTATAACATGACTAGTATGGCAAATATTGGACATCATTATGTGAGCCTTTTTAAAATAGTGTATGCATTTATCTGTATGTAGAATTAATTAATGGTATTATGAGGAAACAGCTTCATAGTCATCATGAAGATCTGTTTTGTGGCTAAATCATTTATCCATCCCCTCAACTATGAAAAGAGACTGGATTTTCAGCATTTGCAAACTAGGGAAAGAAGCACTGAGAATGATTTTTTGTGGAATAATTTATTTAAAGATAAATATTTTAAGAATTCTTAGGACCTACAGTTTTTCGCTCTGTTTTAGTTAGAACATAACATTGTTCAAAACTATGTAAATTGAATAAAAATATTTTGAAATTAGAGTATTAATGGATTATGCTACACAGAAACAAATGAGTAGGTCAAAGGAGAATTTGTTCAAGGTAACTGCAGTATAAGAATTGAGCTATTTAACCCTTCTCCTTTATATATATAGTACCTGTATGACTAACTTGTTGTCTGTAGTGGGTAAATGAACTAATCGAAAATAAATATGCATGAACCAAAGTTCACGTGCATTGATCAGTAGGTCTAGTTGTTTTGTTTGTTGTTTTTTTTTTTCTGTTGAATGTTGGTCCCACAAGGAGTGGCCAAAAACTGTTGTCTTTGCTCCACTGTTTATCAGGGCAGTGATACTGGAGAAAGTGAGGTGGAGATAGGTGGTTGCTTTGCAATTGAGCATCCAGGCCAAGGAGTGGTGTCTAAGCTCATATCTGTTCTCATTCTGACCAGCCTTCTTACTCTGCCTCTGAGGCAATGCATCAGGAGCACACTGAAGTCCATGTGCCTCAGTGCATTTGATCTCTTTACACAGCTTCATTAATGTCAGGCCCCAATAAACCTCTATTAGCTGAGTGGTACTCTCTGGCCTTTAGCAGTTTCCTGGATCAGTAAATCTGCATTTAAAAGTTACAATTAAAACCATTTAAGATTAATGTTATATATCTTGGAACTTTTGGTAATATCATGTGATTGTATTCTTTCTGGATTCCCTTGCCAGGAATCACATACTTTTTTTTTTTTTTTTTGGTTAGTTTTTTAAAGTATAGGGCATTCCAGAACAGGTATTTTCACTGAGATAGAATTAATTTGGACATATATGAGTAATTAGACTAAAATAAATTTCTTAAGCTTATCTCAAAATCAATCCCTTAGAAATTGCAAGAGTTAGAATTAATTAGCTGTGTGGGTTTGTGTTTTGTTTTCAAATAAATTTCTCTTTCACTTTAGCTGCAATAGGTGGTTACCATAGATTTGTCTCTAGAAAATGAAACTGAAATACCTGATGTTAGCTTCAAGACAAGGTAGATTATGAAGTCAAAGTAGGTATACTTGTAATTTAGTTTAAGATAAATTTGGAGATAATCTCTAAATTTAATCTTGATAACTAATGTATGAAGGGAACAAAATATTTTAGGCAAGAATTTAACTTTTGTCAAGATTTTTTGCATCAGATCATTTCAGGTGTTATTTTAGGCTTGCTAATGGCTATTGCAACTGATGCAATCCAGCTTTAATTTGGAAAATCTGAGATAATGTTTAATATTCTCTGCTAAACTTTTGCTGCCAATTGTTAGTAATATTTTTATATATTTCAGTTCATTTGTATTCTTTTATCTTTTGTTATGGGAAAGGATTCTTTGATACCCTTAATTTTAAGCAATTTACAATAAAGATAGTTTTTTAGAGCCAACCTTCTTTTATAAAAAATGTATTTATTGAATTTATCAGTACTGGGTAGAGTGTTTGAGGAAGAATATTTCTTTATAGGGTGGATGTTGTGTTTTGTGAGCTTTTAATAATTGTTAGACATTAATGCCGCAGGTTTTAACTAATTTTAAATTGTCTTAAAGGAGCCCAGCCAGAATGGACCTCTTTTTACTGAATTAAAGTTCTACATGCGAGCTGCTAAGCCAGATGAAAGTAAGCAGTCTATTAAAATGTTTTTAATGAACTATAAGCATTTAGGAAAATAGTGCCTGCAGGAATAAGGTCAGACTTTTAAGAGAATAATTTTAGGTTATTTTAAAAATAATTTTTAAATTATTGAAATTTAATTCAGACATATAGTAGAATTAGGGTTTTTTTGGTAAGATGTTCTTTAAAGTTGTTTTGATAGTGTTGTCTAAATTGAAACTTTAGTTGTGTCCCTGTCCCTATGATGGATATGTGATTATCTTTCCAGTACACTTTGCATACAAGTTCCCATGAAATAAGCAGCTCACACTTACGCAGGAACTGTAAGCACTGCAACTACTCCCTTTTTATGCAGGTCTCTACTGATACAATTTCATAAACTTACCTTTATTTGTATTTTCAGTTCGGGAGTGGACTAAGTCCCATAAACTGCAGTATTTAGGTGTACCAAGATACTGGGGTTCTGGCTTGCATGAAAAAAATGGAAGCAGGTGAATACATCTTTTGGCATATACTTGGACTTATTTCATCCACAGCTACCGTCCCTTTCACCCTAATTTACTTTATATGATTCATTTTCCATCTATCTTCATGTTGTTCATTTCTGCTATGAAGTTTTGTGTTTATAATGGGATGTTTAAGGAGTAGATGCATAGATACGTCTTATCTGTATTCTGCTTGTTACTTGTATTTGTGTCTGTTACATTCTTTGTGATTTAGTTTTCATTTGTCTCAAGCACTGCTGTCATGTGCTGATACTCTGTATATGTAGCTTAGAAGCTTTTCATTTTTGAATTAAAATAAAGTCAACTTGTGGTGTATAAGTCCTTTAATAATATGACTATCTTTAAAGTTTTTCTTCTAATGTGGTGTACATTTAAAGAGTATTTTCACTCACACATATAAAGGACTTAGTGTTCTCCCTAAATCTGTTGGGTTTTGTTTTTTTTTTTCCTTAATGATAGTCTTTCTGACTTAATAAGTGAGTTAGAATAATTGCTAGTCTCATGTTAAATATGTTTTAAGTCTAGGTATAGTTTTTACTACTGTTCCGTATCATGTTTTTGTGGCTTAGTAGCTTAGTATTTTATGTTATGTCTGTTTATATAGCAGTCCTTGTTTCTTAGCTTTCTCTAAACAGCGGTACTGCAAGGGAGTTTGAGCAGTTCTCTGGCGGGTTATAGTAGCTCTGGCTTCCTTGTGCAAGCCGCTACATAGGGCAGTTGGTATGTATTCCCTCGTATGTCAGAAGTATCATTGTTTCAGTTGGTTCTCAACTTTCACCTAATGTACAAACATTACTTTTGAGAGGCAAAAGTAAATATGACAGTGATTTTCCCCTCCACCCTCAAATAAACTTTTCTTTTGCAGTGTTTAATGCAAAAAGTTTAATATAGCCGCTTTGAGTTTTAAAAAATGTTGCAACAGATTTCAAGTCACCATGCTAAGTCAGTCATTTATAAAGTAAAAAAATATATTTCTGTAAGTAACTAATGTTTGGGTTTACTTATAGTGAATTACAATACAGATATGTTCCTCTGCGGGTACTTATTACTGTATTATGTAACTGGCCAGAAAGAAAGAACAATTCTTTTGATAGATGAACTTTTGATGAGCTTATGTAAAAAAGTTAAGACTTGATATACAACATATATGTTTCCTGTTTACCTGCAGTTTATCTTTTGAGAGGTATGTTTTCAATCAGTAATTTGTGGAATTGACACATAAATAACATACTTTGTTAAGTGCAGTTCAGTAACTTTGCTGGGTTTTTTTTCTTCCTCCTGGAATTTAGTTACCGATTTATGATAATAGACCGATTTGGCAGAGATCTTCAGCAGATGTATGAAGAGAATGGAAAGCAATTTTCCCATAAAACTGTACTGCAGCTAGGCTTGAGAATAGTAAGTTTAAAAAATGTATTTTTATTTTTACAATCTGTCTTCCCTGTGCAAGTCTTTCAGTTAAATCAAACTTTTGTGCTGTGTACAGGTCCTCTGCTGGGTGGAGCTGGGTACTGCATTTATATAACTCTTTGTTTTGTTAGCTTGATATCCTGGAATACATCCATGAGCATGAATATGTGCATGGAGACATCAAGGCCTCAAACCTTCTCCTGAGTTACAAGAACCCTAATCAGGTATTTCTAATGCATTTTATTCCTCGTGTTTTAAACCTTCTATTTGACAGCACATGGCAGTGCTTTGAACCTGTGAAACCTAGCAGAAGCTCATTTTTAAGAATGTATATGGTAATATTATTTCTGCTTGACATTTATATCTAGTTAATATTCTGCGTTTTTGGTTTTTTTTTTTATTCTTTTTGCTGGACAGTTATCAAATTGACTGTTTAGCCTAAATAATATTCTAGAGAAATTCTCAAGATTAAAAGAAAATTGACTCACAAATAAGTATTTGCAGGTGGAAGCTTAAAATTATATAGCACACTGGTAAATTATGTTTGCCTGTCTGCATTGTTACCTCGTTCCTTTGTTCAAGAAATCCATCAGATAACTGTTCTGTTACTTGGAAAAATTGGTGTTTAAAATGTTGATTGTTCCACTTGATTTATGGGAGTCTCATTTTGCTGCATATTTAACCCTCTTTACTATTCAAACAATGCATATTAGAGTTTCAGAATTATGTATGTTGTCTTGCTCATGTTTGAGCTTATGAAATAAGTAAAATAATCTCAGTTCTCTTGAAGTAACTGTGGTATTAGAAGTAATAGTATGAAATAGTATTCAAATGGGACAGTTGACTTTAAAGACAGTAGGACAGTGAGTATATTTATTTTTTTTTCAAATTTTTTTTTTTTTTTTTTTTTTTTTACATTTAGTCTTACTGGCTGTAACTGACTATTTTACTCTACTTGTCCTCTGCATCAGCACAAAATGATCTCCAGATCAGACTATGTGGAAGACAACAAAACCTGACATGTTTTAAATTCACATGTAGTAATCTCAATAAAGCACTGAGAAAGGATTGTTTGAAGTTGAAGACATCACCATTTTTAATATTTTTTTAGAAATTAAGAGAATGGTTGGGAGTTACATTTGTTATATGCAAACTTTTTTGTATTTATAGTTTTTTAATCTTGGAGTTCTGTGGAAATTACTAGGTGTACTTGGTGGATTATGGACTTGCCTACCGATACTGTCCTGAAGGAGTTCACAAAGTATATAAAGAAGATCCCAAAAGGTGTCATGATGGAACTATTGAATATACCAGTATTGATGCACACAAGGGTGTAGGTAAGGGCCTAAAACTGTTCTAAAAGATAGGCACTTGTGCATACTTTTTATAAATACAGAATACTCTATTTGCTTCATTGGGTTTTGTAAACAACCAGGTTTCTGAATCTATAAAAATATTTTTTTCTTTTCTATAGATGATGCTGGCATTTTCTCTTTTTCAATTTACTGGCTTTTACTTTGGTATTAACTTACTGTATTTCAAATGTAACTTTCTTAAATAGAGTTCCTTAATTTCTCAAGACTGTTATGAAGTTTAGTGTATCAGTTTTTATAAACTGAGTACGAATGCAATAGTGCCTACAAGATCCAGATAGAAAAACAAGCCTTGTTTTCAGGAGATAATAGTTTGTTGTTAAAGCAAACACTGTTTCTTCATATTTGGCAAAGATGCACGATAGTCTTTTATTTTGCTTATAGCTTAATATTTGGATTTTTTTGACAAAACTTTGTTTAATTATGGAATATTATTTCAGAATTATGCCTGTAGTCACTGAATTTCAAAAGGCAAGATGTGAGAAAAGGTTGAATATGAAAGGACAGGCCTATGTCTGATTTAAACATTGAGGATTTGTAGTGAACACCAATTTTATTTTCTTCATTCTTAAATTTTGTTTTATTAATATAAAAGTGTGTCCTACAAAAATAATAGTCTTTGAAAATTATTATTTACTTCAGGATGAAATCTTGCACCTGTGCTTAAAACTGAACATGAATAATGATGATTTGATTTGCTGATTTAGACTTCTGGTATAGTCTGTAGTCAATATACTTGTTGGTTGTTTTGGTTTGGTTTGGTTTTTTTTTGTAAGGCTTAGCAATCTGATTGGTTATTGTCCTCTATTCAGTTTTCAAGGCACATAAAATATTTCTGCATTATGGAATGTTTTTTTTTTCGGGAGGTGGCATTTCAGCGCTATTACTTTTTTGCAGAAGAAGGGAAGTAAAAACTGTTTTGAACAGAAAGTCAATCACTTCACTAACTTGCTCTATTTTTTCCACAATCTGAGTACTTAAAGAGCTTCCCAAATTGGGATAACTGCAGCATGTCATATCTTGAATAGAAAATAGAGATTGATAAAACTTGAAAATGAAGGTATCCTTCCAGATGCAGGAACAATAATTTTTTCCTTCCTTGTTTTCATGCTAAAATGAGTAACTTAGTAATGGATGCAGTAGTGTTGCATTGTTAGCATTGGCTTTCTGTTGTCTTAACATATTTACAATTTTTAACTGCTGTTAAACTGTGTATGCTTTATTAGCTGTTCTTATGGTTCCTTTTTTTCTGTGTGTGTACATTTAGCACCGTCAAGACGTGGTGATCTGGAGATCTTGGGTTACTGTATGATTCATTGGATTAGTGGCCATTTACCATGGGAGGATAATTTGAAAGATCCAGATTTTGTCAGGGACTCAAAAATTGGGTGAGAAACTACTTTCTTTCTCTTTTGAAATGAAAAATAGGAATAAAAATTGTCTTATTGTAGAAATGCTTTGGATTTGCAGTATATTCCATTTTGGTGAGTAGGCTGTTGTTTTGTATAGCCCCAGTTTCCTTTCATCGTGTCTCATGTATCCTTGGCTTATAATTGTACTTTACTTGCATTGTTCTACTGTCTTCTTCTGCATGCAGGATACTTATTTCTCAACCACAGTATTGTTGCTTTAGAATATTGCTATGGTTAAGCCAAAAAGCACTCTTAGAAATATACTGGTAACCGTTAGTCCCAATTTACAGAAAGAGAAGCTTGGGGTGTGAGTAGCCTTTGTAACACCACACTCTGAAGTCGGTGGCAGACATGAGAGCTAAAGGTGCATCTTCGATGTCTTTGAGCATCTTTTCACCTAAATGGCTATTGATGTGGGAATTTTAATTTTTTTTTGGTCCATCTTCCTTGCTGTTACGTTTCTTCATCTTCCCCCCCCAACCCCACTCAAGTCTTTCTTGTCAGGTATTTAATATGAAGACAGCTGTCCCAGCAAAGCAGTACTTGTCTCTAACAAGTATTTGTATCCGGCTTCCTTATCTCTGCTTGTAACACTCTGGCCTCCATCCATGTTAGCGCAGCTCTGCTCCCTCTTCTTCCCCCTAGTTATTATTTTGGCAGGTGATCTGCTCTGAATAATATCAGTTAGAGAAAGTCTTCTAGGAGGAGGAGGTGAGAGATTGGTATGCGAGGTTTTAAACCGGACCAGTTCTTTTCCTTCAGTCTTCTACTTGCATTGTTTTATAAGAATCAAAAGCTGTTGAGCAAAACTTGACCATATTTCACGTAGCCTGCCTGGCATTCATCAGTGTCTCAAATATACTGCAGTCCTGAAAATGGCTGTACTAAGTCATACCAAAGATTTATCTGTTAGTTTCCCATCTTTGGCAGTGGCGTAAGCTAGGTACCTGGGAAGTTGATCAGAACATGGCAAGATCCAAACTTTGAAAGAAAACCTAATTTTGAATAATTTTGTTTTTCAGCTGTAGAGATATCTCAGTTTTGATGGACAAATGCTTTCCTGGCAAAAACAAACCAAGTAAGAAGAGCTATTTTTAATTAAAATACTTTGTTTTATACCATGTGGTAAACATTCTCTAATAATTTGGTTTAGTGTCCTTTTTCTTTAAAATAATAAAATCCGTCAATTGGTTTGGGTCCCATCACCAAATTGTAGACAACTTTAGACAGTGGCTGGAAGCTCTGAAATTTGTATTAAGGTGGGGCATGTTCAGTGTATACAAGGGAAGGCCATGCTCCTCTGCATTCAAATAAAACCAGATTGATTCAGTTGATATAGAAGGTGAGGAGTTGTCATACTGTCATCAGTATGTCACCTCCTGAGAGGTGTGTCTTGGGCATTGTACTCTAATCTGTTGCTTCATTAAGTCCTCGTTTACGAAAGTTTGTACCTATTTTTCTTCCTGCTTTTATCAAAGCAGCAATGTGGCAGGAATTAGATTGTTCATTAAGAGAAGTTTAGACTCTTCCTCTTGGCTGCAGTTACAAAAGTTGCAGACACCATGTTGCTGCTGACTGAAGGCAATATTAAGTATTTGCAAACATGAGATGTGTAAATTTATTTTTCACAGTGGAATTTGAGATTCAAAATATGAAGTAAAACAAACTTAAAATATAGTATAGATTGTTTCTATTTTGCATTGGCAATTTGCTGAGTAGATTTTTTTTTTTTTTTTTTTTTTTTAAAGCTTGACTATTAGAAATACACTTTCTTGGGATCTTAAATATTTAGTTACTTGCAGCTACCCCTGGCAATCAGAAGAGAGTTTTCGCTGGTCTTTTTTCTTGCAGTAGTCAAATGTTTCATATATTTTTTTTTAAATGTATGTTTCAGTCTTGAACTGATGAAGTTCTGAGATAACACTGAGTTTTCTTTTCAACATTTATAAATACAGACATAAGAAATACCATGCAAAAAATCATTCATTGGTGAAGATTGGCCTGTTACATTTTTTACAACTGACTTTTCTTCATTGCAATGAACATGTAAAAAACAGTGATATTGTCCTCACTGGGTAACGAACCTTGATATAATTTTTTTCTGAAATATGTTGTAGTAAAGTCATAATTATGAGTTTTAAATAGCCATTTAAAAAATAGCATAAGTAGTGCATGCATAATTTCTGACTCTTTTGTGGTAAAAGTAAGTAATTAAAATGTTTTCAAATAGAGATTAATTGGAGGTACCATTTCTTTAGATGAAATAGCCAAATACATGGAAAAGGTGAAACTACTGAGCTATGAAGAAAAACCTGTTTATCAGCATTTCCGAGAAATACTTCTGCAAGGGCTTAAGGCTATTGGGCAAAAAGATGATGGAGTGCTTGACTTTGGCTTGTCAGAGAATGGAGACTTGCAAACAAAACCCATGCAAAAGGTTACTACTTTAAAAAATTATGTCTGCTTTTAATGCATTTTTGAGCCAAATAATTATAGTAGTATTGGAAGTAAGTGTAATAACTGCATCAAGTAGAAAATAGGCATATATTGAAATGTTTAAGTTCAACTCTTAACACATAATTTCTCTAATTTAACTTCAGTAATTGTTATTAAAACTTAATATAGAATGATATTTATAGGTGTACTTTCATAATATATAATACCTTGGATAGCAGGATGCATAGTTGTAATGACAGATTAACATTCTGTTAATTTACTTATTTTCTTTAAACTGCTAAAACTCCAGGTGGATCAAAATGCATGTAAGGTAAAATAAGTTTAGGTTTCATTTCATTTTTTCATGACTAGTTCAAAGTTTAGTTTTAAGTATACATCTTTATGCCAAGTGGAATTCACATATTGAATTCACTGTAATCTAATAGGTTATTTATGAGTCTTAGCTATAGTGGTAGTCCGGGGGTATTTTATTCCTTGTATTTAAGAAGCCTTAAACTCTAGATTTGGTTTCCCATTTGAGTACAATGTAAGAACTTTTTTAAGCCTTAAGGAAAGTATGTTTTAAAATGGTTTAATAATAACACAAATGGTCAAATAATGGAACCGTAAATATTATCCCGTGCACCAAAGTATTTATTACTTGTTTATTTACATTTATTAATTACAGGTGGGCAGTTTGTTGGTTCCTTTAGCATGAACCAGGGAACTGAGAATTATAATATAGGATAATAATATGGCAATTCTGCCTGTTTACTGACTCGATCAGCAGTGTGTTAAAAATGAGGAAAAAGCACGAGAGAAAAAAAAAGCTGTAGGATTTTAAAGTCTTCTGAGGATACATGTCCAGCTTTTTTTTTTTTTTTTGCCTATTAAATAGTACTTTGGCTAAAATTGTACAGCCATTGTCCCTATACTAATATTATTTGCTGAACTGGATCTAAAGATCTGTCCAAAAGGAGAGTTCATTAGCATAATGAGCTAGATGATCTTAAGGTCCTTTCCAACCCTAACTATTCTATGATTCTATAAATTCTTCTGTTTTCCCTGTGGATTGACATGGCTTGAGACCTGTATATTGGGGAAAAAAACCTCCAGTCTGTTTTTAATGGTTCACTGGTTTCTTTGCTGAATAAGTTGGTCTGCTGCAGAGCCAGCATCTGTGACCTTTAATGTCCTTGTCCAGCAGAGGTTGCTGGTGCACATTTCCAGTGGAATAAAATTTCAACAATCTAATTTCAATAGCTAGTATTAGTCAAGACCATTCCCAAAAGGTGAGATAATACTTTTGCATAGGTTCTTGCTTACCAGCATCAATTAGGACTTAGTTTTTTTTAGCATGGGATTTCTTTCTTTTCTTTAAAATAAAAAACCAAAACCATCACCAACAAAAAAAACCCAGAAAACCCCCTCACCCTCTGAGGAGCCATGCTAACTACTTCATGCCAGCTACTGTTAGAGTGTCTGGACAGGATAAGCTTTTTTTCCTTGAAATCAGGTTGACATAACCTGCTTGCTTTTGGCCAGATACCAGGACAGATGACTCTTCAATCCACAGTGGATTTTCTAGGCCTTGTAACATTTGTGGTATAGTCTAAGGTAGAAGAATATATTCCTTCCAAGGGTGTATTTTGCAGTTCAAGAATGACTGGAAAGAGGGTATTTATAAAGCAGGATGTCTTCCTTCCCAGACTACATGTTTAGAAGCACATAATACTAGGTTTTTTATACAGAGAGACAATGATTTGGGCTATTTAAGAATAGCTGGATGCTTAGATATACAGAGGAAGAAAGGAAGGACATAGAATGTTAGTTAAAATTTATATTTTCAGCTGTGATGGGAAGCTCAATGTGATGGCTGAGTGTTTTAAAAATAAGCTCCAAATTCCAAACTTTGTTAGAAAATGCTTTCCGTAAAGATAATTTACCATTGATCAGTAGCATCTTGCCTCTGAAGGCCAGTATCTTCTAGCACATACTGAATTTCTTTTTGGCATGCTTAATGTCCAATTTGGAAGAGAAAAATGCAGTCTGGCATCTGCCCTTGAGAAGACAGTGACCTCTTACATAGAGTATTTACAGCATTTTGGCTGTACTGATCTTTTAATCTCAACATGTCTTAAAACACCAACTCTTTAATTCCTTTGGGGTGAGCCGCCATAATACTTTCTTAAAACAGTGTTGTTTGGTGTTCTGAAGTTATGCTATTTCATAGCTAGGAGACAATATTTCTAGCTTCTGCATAAATAAATTCTTAGAATGTAGGAGTCTCTTGTGCTTTCAGCTTGTATATAGCTAATTGAGCCATGATGTGTATTATATGTTACACATAGGCATGGTTGTTCTGGAGTCTCAGTCATTTTCTAGTATTGGTATCTGGCTAATAGCATAGATATCTGCTGTATTAAAAGTTAATATTTTGTTTTCTGTATCATGATTCAAGCTTCTCCAGACATAAGTAAATGAAACACAGTCCACAGTTTTGCTGGAGGTTGGGGGGTTTTATCTTCCGCCTCCCTTTCACCACCGTGCCCCCCCCCCATGATACATGCATGGTTTGTGCGTGTGGTTTTTTTATAATACTTCTAGCAAAACAAGAAGCTAGCCTTACCATGTGTTGAAGGAAATATTTGCAGCTCTTGATGAAATTATTTAGGACAAGGACCACATCTTTCCTTCAGTGCTGAAGAGTTGCTGGGAAATATTAGGAGCAAACTAAATTGGAAAAATATGGATCTTAGTGATATGTGGCCCATTCTGATGTTCAGCTTCAGCTGTGCAGGTGTTGCTTTTGTCAGATGAATGCTGCCTGATTTCTGCTCTGTGTAATTCACATGCATCAAGATTAAGAAACCACTTTTTATTAAATGATCTTGGAAACAAGATAAATGTATTTTGCTTTTGTGCAGCATGTATTGGATATCTGGTTTTGACAAGCGTTTAAAATGTTTTCTAATACAATTGGGAGGAATGCATTATCTCTGATTATAAAAGCAGTACAGTGCTGAAATAGTCGTCCTTAATTTTGGTCAGAATGAACAAAAGTGTCTGTGTTTATTCCTGCCTAATGCATCACAAATCTGCTGACATGCTAACCTTGGAGTCTTGGCTGGCGGTAATCAGGCCTGTGCACCGGCAGGAAAGATGTACCTAATGCACTCCATCAGTGCAGTTTGCATATGGAAGTTCTCACAGGGGAGCTGCCCTGTGCCAGCTGAGGGTTACCTGCCCACTGCAGTTATTGTATGTAATTATCGAACCAATCTGTTCAGCCCAGCAGGGTTTAGATGGTAATCATGAAGCAACACTTTGGAAAGGAAGGATGTAATGCACTCTCCCCTTCTCTCATGAGCTATGTGAAGTTGTAGCCACTTTTAAAGCTGTATTAGTAAAGCTCTAGTCTCACACAATTAAAAAAAAAAAAAAAGAAGAAAATAGTAAAGGTAAACTCTTCCAGCATTCATCTATGTTGGATACAGATACAGGTCAACTCACCTTTGCAAAAAAAGCATGTGGCTTTAAAAAAATAATCTTTCCATAACTACCTTAAGAATATTTTGCAATAGTGAGATTAATTGTAATACACAGATAACTGTTCTATCAATTTAGAGGTTTGAAGATAATGTACCTTGAATAGAGTTCAGATTTCCCAAATACCTCTCTTTGGAACAGAACCATGCCTGCTATCAGGAAAAAAATAATAATGTACTGTCAGTGGGTGTTAGCTACTTTTAAGCTGTGCAAAGCCTTAAGAAGCAAGGATCCAGATAAACTTGAATTTAATGAGGTGTAATTGCTTTTTAAAAAAAGCAATTAACATCACCTTTGGGTAAAGTGTTTTTTGTGTTGATTTTTCAGATTGCTCCTTTTGTAACAGTTCCATGTAAATAAAAAAATAGGTTTTGATCGTAAAAATTTGTGTTTTCATACATTCAGATTTCAGCTCCTAATGTGATCTGCAGATGGGGGAACTGAACTTTTAAATATTCTGTTGCATTAATATATGAATACATTTTCTCTACAACTGGAGACATTTTATTGTGTGAAGAAATAATGCTTAAAAATTAGGGAATACCTTGTGAGGGTGAGATATTTTCTACTTTGTGTGCTCTTTTCTGCTCTTGAGTTCAGTTGGTTTTTTGATTTTTTTTTTTTGTTGTTGTTGCTTTGTTTTTCTTTTCTTTAGAAAAAGAGAAAGGCAGCAGAAAAAAAGGCAGCAGCTGCAGCCAGTGAGGACACTGAAGCAGAAATGGAAGTTACAGGAAGTCCAGAAAAAAAGAAACCTACTACTTCTAGTAAGTCAAAAGGTTGTTTCCACAGTCACATGTACTGGTGTGGCAGGTCAACCCTGGGTAAGGACCAAACTCCCACGCATCCACTCACTCCCCTTCTCAGTGGGACAGAAGGAGGAAATAGGATGAGCAAACTAATGGTATGTTTTGGGGAAATAGGGGATCTTATGGGGAGATTTTTTACCATTTACTATTGTGAGCCAAAGAGATTCAAGTAATTACAAAGATATTTTTCCTAAGGAACTTTGAATTCAGACTTTTCAGTAAAAGACCAGATGTTGTCTGTGGTCAAGTAGTCTAAAAATAATAAAGCGGTCTCACTGGAATCTACCCCTAAATAAACCTGCTTGTTGAAAAAAGGTTTGATGGACTATGGCAGGATGGGAAAATATAACATTTCAAAGACAGTGATGTTACTGGTAAGTTATAGATTTATGCTATTATATTTACTCAAACAGGGTGGTATGAAGTCCAAGTAATTAGGCTAATGTTATTCCAGGAGGTAATACTGCTATGTTCATTTCCAGCTGCTTAAGTTATAGAATTCTGATCATTAAAATTGGTGATAATTTGTCTTACTGGAATGCCATTTGAATTGTTGACTTAAACTCATGAATTTTCTGGTCTGTTTTTGTCTGAAGAAGAGTTACTAGAGTATACTTGCTTTCAAGGAAATAAAATTACTTGATATGATGCTGATGTTTATTCATAGTTTCAGCATTTCAGATTTCATTTAAGACCTTATCACAAAATATTTGATACAGCTGAGTATTTTCTGGTTGTGATTTGATACACTTGAGCAGAATGTACTTTAATTTTATATTACATATTACAGTTCTTTTTTCCTGGGATTCTCAATTAAAATGAAGGAATTTTGATTCAATAATTAAAAGAATTGCAATCCAAGTGGTGGCATCAGTTTTTTGTAAATGCTAAGGTTTTTCAGACTAAATAAAGGTATCTGGGAGGCTATATGTATATTCAACAGGCAGTGGTTAAAATGAGCGAGAGACATGAATTTAAACCTTCTCTTGTAAATTCTATAGAGTTTCAGGCAAAACGGTTCTAATTTCACCTTTTTATACTATCAATTTTAGTGAAGACCAAGTGAGGGGAGTGTGTGAAATGATTTCAGGTGAAAAGTGATACATGTTCTTACTAATTTGGTTATCTCCAAATTTGGAATTAAAAACTTTACCACTTATTACATGATTCATGAATCTGTGTTGAAGGAAAGGGTGGCTGTATCATAATCTTATGATTTTTGATGTTTTTGATAAACTGAGAAAACCTCATTATTTAGAAACACTTAAAACTGCATTTCCAATTCTGACTTATTTTATTTATGGTAGACTTGTTTCTTCATATATGATTAGCCCTGTGACTAAAACAATATCCTGAAGTATACTGTCCAGTAAAATGGGAATTTTTCTCGATACCTGTTAATTGTAGAAATCAAAATTTAGGCATACAGGAACATTTTAAAAGTTGCTGAAGTGCTATTTTATTGGTTTCTAAAGGGGAGAAATGTGGCCGGATGGGTTACTCTTCAGGTGTTCAAATGACATCTCATGAGTATTTGGACTTAAGGCAATGACATGAAGAATCTTGTTCACCTCCTCCTGTTCAGTTAAACAGCATTAGCCACATCTGACTATGCAGTTTGTTTAATCTAGCCCGAAAGGTTAGTTCTCCCAAAAAGATCCCAATCCCCTGTGCAGCAGTTTGAGTACACCGGAATGCACAGTGGCTACAGGGACTCCACCAGTAATTAAATCTACTGCTGCAGAGGCTTTGGGGGCCCCAGGCTTAGTGGAGGAGGAATAAAGAACGGGGCTGAGAAAGGATGGGCATCTTGAAATTCTTGCTGCTTCCACTGGTTGTTCTCAGCATAGAGCAGACACTTCAGATGAGTTCATTAAAGACCATCTCTTTCAATCATGTCAGACATCAGTGCTTCTGGAGCTGTCAAGCAAGAGTGTTAGACTCTTTTTTTTAGAAACGGGATTTCAGAAAGCCCTCAAGAAACAAGCTGTGGTGTACTTCCAAAATAAGATGTACAAAACTGTGTGCAATTCTTAAAATGTTTTTTATTTAAATTAGCTTGTTACCAATTTCCTCTTTATTTTTTTTTTCACCCCTGTGATAACTGGAACCCATATGCTTTCCTGAATGGTGGAATTTTAAGAGGTATCCTTTTTAAGGTAATAGGGATGGTGGTGAAGTATTATATTAGTCAATGTCTCTCCACCAAGGAAAATGGTATCAGAAGTGACGATTTCTATTTTAAATGAAAAGTTTTTTTCACACTCTGTTACAGCTCCATTTTCAGTATTATGTGCCTTCATGTATGATAGTAAAATATACAGGCTTATAAGTGATGATGCTGTTAAAGCAGAATACCAAATTTTGGCATACGCTGTACGGATCCACCAACGCTTCTGCAGGGGTGTACTACCGAATATTAATAGGACTAATATGCTTGGTTTTAATCAGTTTGAATGGAATAGGCAGCCAGTATAGGGAACTTTGGTGCAAATGGCATAAATGCTGGAAAAGTAGGAGTTTTATAGAATTTGTAAATAACCCTAAGTTCAAGGCTACCAGTAGAGATAAAACCCATAGCACTGGCAATTTTTTTAAATCTTGGGGTTGATGAAGATTGGGTTCTAGAAAAACAGAATTTTTTTTGCAGCAGATTTTTTTTTTTTTTACCAGCCCTTTTTATTTTCTGTTATGAATTTTTTCTAAACAGTTTTATTAATTGGGACAGTATAAAGAGAAATACTGAAAAAGACATGGCAATGAAATTACTATATTTTTTAATGTCTTTTTTTAATGGACTATTCTGCTAGGGGTAGGAATTGTGCATGTCTATTGCTGGATAGAATCTAGCGTGGTGAGGTCTTAATGGGGGTCTTCAGGTATTCTTGCAGTATAAAAACCTGTGTGAACATCTCTGATATTAAAGCAGTCATACTGATTGATTGGTTAGAAGGCTTTCCAAAACGGAGGTTTAATAGTGTTTTTCAATTAATAGGTACTTAGCTTTATGTTTATTTACATTGTATGGCTTTGCATAAATCAGTATCTGAGTTATTGTCTTAGAAATCTTTTTTTCTTTATTCAAGCAAGATTTATTACTTAATGTTGGATTAAATCTACACTTAGGCTCATTTTTATGTTTAGAGAATTATTGGCCTTGTCATCATGCTTTAGGAGAAAGCAAATCATACGGGTTTTTTTTGAGCTTGTTTATGCCACCACTTGTTACTTGTCTTGCTACTCTGCACTAATGCCCATATTATAGGTAGATTTTTACCTCTTAATTTTGCATCCCAGTGCAAACATATGTTTTCAGCAGAACCTGTACTTTACAGTAGTTCCAGCTGACTCTTATTCATGTGTTCCTTCTTGTGAAGGATTTGTTTATGACTAGTACCTGTAACAGACTCCAGGATTAAGTGGATATTTGTCTTAAAATGTATCTGTCTGTGACTCGTCATGAAAAGATCTGTCCTTTTCTCTGCCATTCCTAGTCTTCCCTTATGTGTCTTGGGAATGTTGCAAATTAAACGTTCTAGTATGAGAGTACATTATCTGGTTTTAGAAGTTAAAATCATGTACTCATGTTTTATGTAGAAATTAACACGAAGATTCAGGTTTTAGGGCAGAGAAATGTTCAGTTGTCAGAAATGTTGACAGACTTGATCTGTGGTTTGCATTGTGTTTATTCAAACACAATATAAAGTGATCTGTCTTTTTATGGCTGGCCCCAAAATTGTTTGAGGACCTTCAAAAGCTATTTAAATTAGAAGAGGTGTGGTAGGAAGTGATTTTTAAGTATAAAGATCTTTAAATTATGGGTAAAAATGTTAAAAATAAATTGGATATAAAACAAATCTATCTTTGTGGTTCTTCCTGAATAATGGTTTTCCTTGACAATTCACGTGTCATTCACTAAGAAGCACCTTGAACATGTACCACTTGTAATAATAAAAACACAAAGTTAATGTCCGAAATGTAAAGTATGGGAGTGTTGCTGTTTGCTCCTGTGTCTGCTTGGAACACTGTTTTCTGCATATTTTCCCTTTATATTTTAAGCTTATTTCTGTACAATCTCTTCAGACCCCTTCTTGCACTTATGCATTTAAAATGTAAATACATTTAAGTTCCTTGTTACACTTCTTTTTATTATTACTGCTACTTTTTATTAGCATATAAAAAGTATTAATGTAAAACAAAACAGAAAACCTTCTGAAGACGGTTTTCTATGTGGTAAGCTTTCGTATAATGACTTCATATGTAGAACTAAATCACTTAAGCATAAAAGTGATGTCTGTTTTTTTCTTGGTTTGGTTGTTTTTTTGTTAGTTTTATTTTTTTTTTCCTGTGACCTGAAGATGTATTGCAGTTTTCTGAACAAGTGTTGCAACTCAAACTCATAAAATTTGCAAGTGAAATTTTTCTACAGGAAATAAAGAAAAATTGTTACTTCAGTGACTCAAATTTTTACAAGGAACTAACCTTTTTCAAGATTGCAAGTAATATATTTGAGTTCAACTTTGTTGCTCCTGCAAATCACTGTGTGGTTGAAAGGAGGGCTATTTTTAAGCACATGCTCAATGTGACTACTGATTTATATGTGTATGTGCAACTGTGTTTTGGAATGTCTTCAGTAAAGCAATTTTTACAAATAGAAATAAATCTGTTAGTTTTATCTGGAACAATTTTATATTAAAATTTTTAAAAGCACATTCACAGATTTGATATCTTGGAGAAATACACAGGCATAAAATCTTCAAATCGTACATTCTTGTGTCCTGATGTTTTTCCATATGATAATATGGAAATATGTCAGCTTTATTTGTTGTAGGAAGCAGACAACTTGGAAGAATACTTAAAGCCGAACCCCATCCCATAACTCTACAAATTAACTTTCTTCTCTCTCATCCCCACTTCACAAACATATATTTCCTGGAATTCAAGTCCATATTTAATCATGAAATAGTTTGGGTTGGAAGGGACCTTCAAAAATCATTATCGTGGGTTCAGCTGTACAGTTATTTTCCTCATTCCTAGTAGGTGGTGCAGTGCTGTGTCTGAGAACAATGCTGATAACACACCAGTGTTTCAGTTGTTGCTAAGTAGTGCTTACTTTGATCAAGGACTTCTCAGTCTCATGCTTTGCCAGTGAGGAGGGGCACAAGAACCGGGGAGGAAGCAGAGACGGGACACCTGACCCAAACTATCCAAAGGGACTTTAACCACAACAGTCATCTGTTCCAAGTCATCTGTTCCAAGCCCTCTGCAATGAGCAGGGGCATCTTGAACTAGATAAGGCTGCCCAGAACCACATTCAGCCTGGCCTTGAATGTCTCAAAGGATGGCGCACCCACTACCTCTCTGGGCAACTTGTTCCCGTATTTTTCCACTCTCATTGTAAAGAATTTTTTCCTTATGTCCAGCCTGAATCTCCCCTCTTTTAGTATAAAACCATTATCCCTCATCATATTGCAATGGGCCCTACTAAAATGTCTGTCCCCAGTTTGCATTCTTCTGGTCTCTGTTCTTTTTTTCTGAATCATACTTCTTTTTGTACAGAAAAGAGAACAAGCCAACTAAGAAAAACTACTGTTTGTTGCCCTTATAGTTGCTTCAGCAGCCTTTAAAGTACTGGAAAATTGTTCTTTGAGAGGTGTTGTGCTACAAAATTTTATCAGCTCTACAGTGTTCCCTGGCTGAGAAAGGGCTTGTCAGAGCACTGCATACTCTTCCTTAGTCCATCATCTTAGAAGAGTAGCTCTTCCTTTGCACCGTATTCAAACTGCCCAAACTGATTCGAGGACTGTAGGTAAGTGTGATGCTTAACTCTCATTAAATGCTGCAGAGCCTGGCTTCAGTTTCTGTTTTATGTTTGCAGCTGGACACAGAGTGCAGTCTTTTGGCTTCCAAAGCTTTTTTTTTTTTTTTTATTCCTTATTCACCATATGTAAATAGCAATCATACCGGTTCTTTTCTCTTGCTTTTCTTTACCAGTTTGATTATTGTGGAACCCTTTAAAGGTGCAGTTGAAGCAATAATGTTTCCTGGGGAGCCATCCAGCAAATGATGTGGTTATGTGATACAGTCAAAGACAGCTGAAATATGACTGAAGCACATTTTGTAAGACAAAAATCATACTGTGGTCAGTGGAAGAATTTTGAAGAACTGACAGACCTAAATTTGTCTCCTTTGGAAATGACAAGCCCACAGTTACTTACTTAAATCAGTAACAAAACATGTTCTTGGATTAATTTAATGTGCTGTGGTCTGATATAGTGGCTTGTGAAAGATTGTATCTGGTTGACTAGGGAGGGTTGTGCTAGATCAGTAGCCCTCTCGTTCCTCCTTCATTAATTCTTGGCTTAACTTTGGCAATTCAGTATATGTGGAATGAAGTTGCCAGTGTCAAAGAAATGTCAGTTCTATCTTAACCTGCTGTGGCACAGGTGTCTACACAGGAATGATGGTTGCGTTCCATCTATGTGGAGACTATTCTGAGAACATCTTTTTCAGAAACCCCTTGAGAACTCTCCACCATGTGGTCCAACACTCCAGTTTTAAGGAACTTTGCTTCTTTAAGAGATAAACATACAGCAGTGTGTGTGTGTGAGATTATGCACATGTGTGTGCATACATTAGATGGTTGGTTTTTTTTTTTTTTTTTTTTAAGAAAGGAAACCTTTCAGAAGGTCTGATCAGCCTACTCAACTACATGTGCTGCTTTTGAGGGTGAAATATGTTAGCTGTGTTTTTTAATGATGGTTACTAGGGGTCTAGTTTAAGAACTTGCATAGACTAGAATTGCTAATACTCTTCAGCCATTATACAGAGACTGGCATGCACTCAGTCTTTGCCAGGTGGAAATATAATATATGCAAGTGATGCAGTTGCTAACATCCAGCATGCCTGCTGCTAGATGTTTTTCACTGACCTGATGCTTGCCTACAGTCTAAAATCTGTATGTGGTTCTGTTTTCAAATATTCTAGCCTATGATATTCTCTTACTTACAAGACTTATGCATGTTTCTCAAATGGTGTGTGTAGAATTGGAAAACAGGGTGAGACGGGAAATTGGGAGGTGATCTGCTCTGTACACCAGTCTATGGACAGACTTATTTACATCAGTGTTCATCTTGATACATACCATATTTTCTCTTAAAATCTTGATGATTAAGCTTCTAAAACATCCGTGGTAACACCACTTACAATATTTAACTATCATTGCTACTAAAAAGGGCTTGATAAAGGAGTATTTTTAGTGGCTAATAGGAATTTCCGTTAAGCTTATTAGTTGTCCTATCCACTGCAGCCATGAGTATTGATTTCATTTTATGCAGCAACTTTTTGCAGATTAGATGTATTTTTGCACATTGCATCTCTCATCATTTTTACCTTTCTTCAGTTAGAGCTAAAATTAAATGATAATTATTACCACTCCCCCCTTCCCCATTTTTCTCAAAACTTTCTTGAAAGGTAGAGCCCAAAACTATACACAGTGCTGCTGGGTTTCTTTTGTAAAATTGCTTTATAATACTGTTTACACAAAGGGGATCAGATATCACAATCGCCTTGTCTTATAATTTCTCTAGAGCCTGTAGGACTCTTTATGCCTCTGCTGAACTTTGTTCCAGTCTCAAAACAAGCTGTGCAGTGACACCATCTGGTTTATTTTTGCCTATATAATTCTTCCTCATTTAAATTGCTG
The DNA here is from genome assembly GCA_028858755.1 of Ara ararauna. Lineage (NCBI taxonomy): Eukaryota > Metazoa > Chordata > Aves > Psittaciformes > Psittacidae > Ara > Ara ararauna. The sequence continues at coordinate 65,925,684 of CM054380.1, forward strand.
TTGCAACCTAATTCAGTTTAGTCTGCTTTATAAAACCCATCTTCTTTGCTTGTAATAGCTTTGTTTGTGTCCTCATTTGGTGCTGCCCACACAGGAGTTCTCCTGTTTTCAGAAACTGAATTGACATTTCTCCCACGAGAAAAGTTCATGGGGAGGGGTCAATATACGTTATCAGGCTAACTAATTTTGAAAATGCAGAAAGACCTTCAGTTCTGAAATAGCTGCAAACTTTGAAGCTAAACATGGGTTGAGAGCAGTTATTCTGACTTTAACATAATTAACTTAGTTTAAGAGAATATTTCTGCTGCTTAAGTTTGAAATGATGACTAAAAGAACCATGACAAGGAGTTTTTTTTCCTTTTTTTACTATGAATCGCTTACAGATTCTTCATGGTGATAGCTTGTTTAGAAAAACTTTAAAAAGAACTCATTGATGCAATAAAGATAAAGGAAAAATCAGAGGCAGTGTAGCTTTATTCTCCTTTTTGGTTTTCCAGCATAGACAACGAGAAATGGGTAAACTTTCACTAAAATAGGAATTAGTAAGCTTTAATTGCTTGTATTGGCTGTGATGGCCATGAAATACTAGATTCCTGAAATACAAACATGCAAATCTGATGACTCAGTTGTTTGGTTTTTTGTTTGTTTTTCCTAACCAAACACCTGTAGTAGTTTCCTACTGGTGGTGATCATTTTCATATCGACAGTCTTTCTGATAATAATGCATGAATTTTACCTGTCATTGCAGCATTTGATTATGCAGTCTATGATTGGAGAAGAAAAAAAATTAGTTAACTCAGTCAAAACCTGTGAAGTTTAATGAAAAAAGATTGGTTTATTGCTTTTTTTTGAAGAGAAAACTGCTAATTCTCTGCTTTCTATTGCAATCCAAAAATTCCAGGGGAAGATCTCAGAAGGGATGGAGAGGGGTGAACTGGTACAGTTCATGCGGTTGGTAGAATAACTTGGCCTACATACCACTGTGGCTGTCCAATTTGAAAATTCAGAAGACTTGTCTGTTGCTAGATTTCACAATTACAGTAGCTGAAATACTTCATGACTTTGAAAATTATAAACCAATTCTTGAGCATAAACCAGAATTTAGCTGAAAGAAGGAATGATTTACATAGTTAAATTACTACTTTATTTTGTGGTAACTGCTTGTACAGCTTTTAGCTACCAGTACTTGTAAGGGTACCAGAGTGGATTTGATTTTTAAAAAGCAGCTGGGGGGGGTGGAACGTGTTGGGGTGTATGTGTTTTGCAAGAACAGATCTTCCATTGATAAAGCTGCTGTGCTCATTGAGAGACTAACACCAAAGCTGTCCATTTCTTTAAAGTGATTTATCAAACGTATATTGTCCAACAAAATCCATTTATGGTTTTGTGTTGAAAGCAGCAAGTGCTTTGGGATAAAAAAAGGAGCCAAGAGTATTTTTTTCACTCTCCATTTCATTTTCGAGAATAGAAAAATTCTTTAAGGTTAATTTTGGTATTTTTAGTTTTAAAACAACATTTTTTTGTAAAATCAAACAAACATGAAAGCAAAACTGTTTGCAATAGGTTGTTGGTTTTCTTGATGTGGTTTTGCTGTTGAGTAGACTCAAGACTATTTGGTTTGTTTTTCAGTGTTTTCTGCCTCCTTGTTTTCTCCAAAATTCACTTATTGAGCTTGAATGATCAGTAATTCACACTGCTCAGAGACTGTTGTCTTGTGCAAGCAGGTTTTTCTTATGGACTTCCATAAAACTCAGTTTTACCTCTTTTTCTTTGTCAGTAATGTACATTAAGAAGTTGACAGGAACTGTACAGTTGCATATAGTTTTACAATCAATAACTTCAGTAGTTAGGCATACTGATTTTGAGGAGGAAGTTAGGGTTAAATAACAATACTTAAAAAATACCCCTGTGACTAGGAAATGAATAACATTTCGTTGTTACTGCATTTATGAAAATGGTAGAAATTTTTATCATTTGTGATATGTTTTTCTTAAAGTTACTACAGTTGAATGTGAGTTACAGAAATGAGCTGTGGTGGATGGTTTTTTTTTTTTTGGCTTCCCTGCTAATGGGCAGGGAAGCATCAAAGTGCAGAGAGGTTCTTATTATTGCTTTTAAGTATGGTCTCTTTGAATAACCTGTCTGCCAGGTTTCTTAAGAATCTTATTCAGATGCACTGTTCATTACCTTTGTTAATAAACTAGTCAAATAATAGCTTGAAATCTGTAGATAAAGTTGCACTGATAGCTGAGCTTATTTAACAGCTTGACACCTTCTACCTGTGTTCCTTCCACCTCCTCTTGTATCAGCTCCATTCAGAATGCTCTAAGATGTGGCAACCCATTAACACTATGAGAATACTAGACCAAAAAAAGTTCTTTGCCAGGTTATGGATCTGGATCAGTTTAGGAAAAGGTCTAACGAATACCAAAAATGGCTTCATACTGGGAGGGATCATAGGATCATAGTTGGTGCATGGGAAGGAAGGAGGAGCTTAGGTTTTGAAGAGGATCAGATTCTTCATCTCTTGGTGGAGGTGAGCTGTTAAATTGGATCAGCTGTATGTAATGTAGTGTTTGAGAAGTGGAATTGTACAATATGTTTTTAAGGGAAATTAGTGTCCATGGCAAATGATTTTATGGCAAATTTTTCTGAGTCCATGTGATGTGTCCCGCATGCTCCCAGTCAAAACTAAATTAATGGTTTGAGTTGATCTATCCTCTTAAAGACTACAAGCATTTTCTTGTGATCCATTTCTGATACTATTATAGAAAGGCTTGTCTTTTTTTGTTTGAATTGCAGATGCGGTAGCTACTAGAACCCGGAATATGACCTCACCAAAATCCAAGAAAGGTACAGCAACCAGAAAGAGAGTCCAGAAGTAAATAGATGGAATAATAAATTAAGTTAATCACCTCTGGGCTTTTGTCAGCTACTATAGCACTGGAGACTTTTTCTTCCCTTTTTAAATGATGAATCCTGTAAAAACACGACTACTGTTTGTACCTGGTTTTGAAGAATAAATGTTTTATTAAAATATTTGCATAATTTATGTATAGTTAAATACTAATGCAAAATTTTCCGCCTTTGAAGTGAGGATGCATTTTTATTTTTTATATACAAGAATTTATATCTTAAAGGCAAACTAAAAGTGAGGTTTTTTTTTTCTGCTTTATAATGTAGAAATAAAGCCTTACTTAGTTTCCTTATAGGTATTTTAGAAGGAACAGCAGTATTGCATATGATTTCTTCTGATTTTGAGTGAAGTCTTATTGGAGGTTACTTAGATGTACACTGAGATGAAGTCTGAAATTGTAGAGATATTTTTAAGTGTATCTTGAATTTGATTAAAAAAAGAAAACAGAAGACAAAAATCTCATCATTCCATTCTAGTTTGTTATAAAATGCATTTAAACAGTTCTTTGGAGGACAGGTAGTGATTTTTTTTTTTTTTGGCATGGTATTTCTGTTTATATAACTTTCCAATTATTCAGAGTTTCTCTGGAAAGAAAGAGACCAGAATTTTAGACAGGGCCCAGGGCAACGAGAAGAACCAACAGAAACCCAATGCCCATTCTCAATGCCCCCCTCAAGTTTTCTTTTTATATTAGTGAAAAGGCTAGAAAAGTTATTATTAATAACTTTGTAAAGTATCTAGTTCCAATAAAAGCTTGACTTGCTTGTGCTTCTCATAATAGAATAATGATTTACCTTTTTTTGATAGTTGAGAAGCATGTCATCTTCCAAAACCTGTCTTAAAAGTACTCTTGCTCAGTTTTGAGTCTTCAGACTTATGAGTCAAAAAATGCAGTGTTTAATATCAGGGAGATACCATTTCTTTTCATTTAAATACTGCAAAAATATGCATAATTAGGGCGTGAACATCATTCTTGTCAGAAAGAGTGTTTTATGAAGTTTAGCAAACCAAAAAGAATCCATATGAGCCAATGGGTGGTGTATTTGTGTGGATGTCAAGTGCTCTGCTTGCTTGATTATATAAGGTCCGAGTAGCTACTGACTGAAATAAGTATGTTGTAGCATAAAATGCTGAATGAATGGTGAGGCCATGTTTTGAAAACAAGGGAATTGGTTGTTTTGAAATAAAACTGGAATAGCATATTTAAAAGGTGTCATGCCTCCTCCTTTCTGTTCTGACTGCTGTGCAGACTCATTTTCCTGGGTATTTGCAAAGTGTGGCTGACAACTGTAAGCTTGGCATTCTCTTTTTTTCAGATGCAAAAATAGGACTGCTAAAGCCTCTGTTATATTTAAGACTCCTCAAATCAAACTATCATTTTAATGATTTCATTTAATCATTCTGTTCAAACAGTATGTTGCACTATTCTGAAGATCTGTTGTCAGGAAAGTATATTGTATTCTCTTGCTTGTCTTGCATACTGAAAGTTAATGTCGTTCTTTTGTACTTCAGTTGTTGGACATTTTAATTTTTTTAGTAACTTATTTACTTTCTTTACTTTCCAAGTTTTCAAGGACTTGTCTTTCTTTTGACACTATTAAAGCCAAATGCAAAAAACAGACATTTCCGTGTATTTAAAAAGAATGTTTTAAGGTGCAGATTTCATAAGCCACTCCTACCTTTTCCCCCAAAAAAACTTCTTTTTGTTTAAAAAACAAAAAATGTTTATAAAAACATCCATTGTACTGATGGGTGTTCTGTGAGGAAAAAGGGTGCTTTCCATTCTAGGTGAATGTTGTTTTGGGTCTTGTCACTGCACACAGGAGGCTCTGCAAAGCTACAGTTTTCATGGGCAAGAATGCCTTTGGCTCACTGCGGACTGCAGTGGTGTTTGAAGTGTGGGACAATCAGGATGAGCCAAGTGGCGGGCTGTGATAATACCTGCAGTACTGCTGTATGTGTTACACACAGTCTGTGCTTGCACACACATGTGTTTGCTATTTTGCAAAACAGTGATGTGGAAATGCACCACTTTCTAAGAGGCAGAGGGTGTAATAGAATTTTGTTGACATCCCTGTTTGAAAGTAAAGCCTCTAACACAAAAGAAGCAAGCTGCCTTTAGACTGCGTTTACTGCTCTTGATGACTCCAGTTGTGTGTAAATATTAGAAAACAGCAGGGTCCTGCATTCCAAGAATCACTTGAGCAGTGCCATGAAGACAAGTGTCCTTACTGGTATTGTAGTCATACTCCCAAGCTCTCCTGCTGTTTCTAATCTGTGCGCACAGCCGTGAAAAAACTGGACTGACATTTACAGGCACAGCAGGGAAACACTTGAATAGGGAATGTTAAAGACTCTGCTACCTATGTTTCAAAGTGGCCACCATACATGATAAATCTTCACAGGAGAACTAGTCCGCACTTCAGCTGATGGTGTAATGAGGATATTGATAATGAAGCACAGAATGCTTCTTTAGTGCTTGAACATTTTGCAGACAGATTGTTTATATTTTTTTTCCCCTAATCTAAAATATCTGGAGAGAGAATCAAATTCAGGATGGGTATAAGATATTTTTTAAATGGTGCCGATTTGATATTTTTAGCAGGAATATTTCCCAGTCAGTTAACGTAAAATAATAACATAATTCCTGCTATCTGTTGCAGCTAGCATTAAGAAGGGGGTCAGTTGCTTTCTTGAATAGTTTGACAGACTTTTCTCACTGTTTTGTCCCAGTGAGCTGCCAGATTTGGGATGCCATAATACCAGTAATGCAATTAGGTTTTCTGTACGTTGTCTGGTTGACTTCTCAGTTAAGAGTTTCTTTCCCTTTGGGAATAAGACTAGACAGACTGTCATTTGCTATTACTAATTCTGCTTAGCATTATCACTGGAGCTTTTTTGTAATTAGCTATCTTAGTTGGCTCTTAAATTTTAATAGCCAATTGAAGCTACATTTTAGCCAAGTTCCATATCTAAATTGCATTCAGTCCATTAACAAAGTTGGTTAAAAGGCTATTAAAACAAAAGCCAATATATGGTGGTTAGCACTTAGATGTTTGCAGCAGTAGCAGTACCAGCCTCCAATGAATATTCTCAAGAAATGGCACTTCCTTCTAGCAAAGGAAATGCACAAAGAATGACCAAAGTTTGTTTGGGGAACAAAGGCAGATTATGCAGGATACTTGCAGGAAAAAAAACCACACCACAAAAAAACAAAAAGTGAAGTGTATTTTCTGGAAGAAGGTGGGAGAGAGGGGGGGTGCAGAAGGGGGCAGTTAATAGTTCTCAGATTTGACAAGTTCTGGAAAAGCCAAATAAATGAAGTGATGTTTTTCTCCATTTCAGCTGATCAAAATTATTAGCAAAACCATCTGAAGCACCTTCTGGTAGAATTGTCATCTTGCTGAGTTTAGTTTGTAAAACATCCTGCCAGGCATTAAAAAAACTGTAAGCATGCCAGCACATAGGCTCAGAGCACCGCTTCTCTAATTGATAGACCCTATAATATTTTTTTTTTACTGAAGACCATGGCTGGATACTTCAGCGCCCCGAGTACTTTAACACAGCATCAGTCTGAATTTTTTATCCGTAGTAGCATTTGTTTAAATTAGATTTTTTTCCTCCTTTCTTAAGGTGTAGACAGTAGATTAACAGCCTTTGGATCATCCTGTGACAAATAATGGCTTTCTGAGAGTTTTCTGCTTTAAAGAAAAAAAAATTTTTACTGTTATAAAGGCGTCAGATACTAATACTGCTACAGTTTTAATAGAAAGCCTACCAGTTGCTAATGGTTTGCAGTGCCCTTTATGGGTGATATCTTAGTATCAGTAGCTTCATTATAGGAGGTGTGAAGGAAACCCCAGATTATGTCTGAATAGCCAGTGTATGTATGCTGTTAGCATCATATATACTGAGACATCTTAGAGTTTTCACAGTGGACCAGTTCCATTGTTAAACAAGACATAGAGCTGGTGCTCACTGAACATGAGTCAGATCTCGCTGCTTGTAGCTGCACTGCAGTTTCAAACTGATTGTAAAACCTCTGTGGTGGCAAGTGCCAATCCCTTCACCTCCTGTGCTGTTGTGGGGAGCTGGGCTCTTTGCAATGATGCAGTACTCAAAAGGAGAAGGAAGCTCTTTTCGTTCTCTGAGGACTTATTTCCATTATGTCCTTTTCTCATAGGGAGAAAGGAGGTGTGGTAAGATCAACGTCTTTGGAAATTCTTACAGTTCTAGTTGGGATCTCGGAGAGCGTTATGCAGCTGCTTGCTAACTCACATGCGTTTCAGTTTTCTTCCCTTGTATTTTTAAGATTGAGAGGCTGAAGATTTAGAAGCGTGATTCCATGAATTCTTTGCTGCTTCATTTTAGGCCTTCTTTTTCTTTGTGGATGATACTTCTATAGCAACAATTGTGGGTTGTGTGTTTTTTTTTTGGGGGGGGGGGGGGAGATGCTCGGTTTTTATAGTGTGGGGTTTTTTTGGTTTTTTTTGTTTTTTTTTTTTTGGGGGGTGTGGATGTTATTATTTCTTTCTTATTTTTCCTTTCTCCCAAAGTGATATATAAAAGAGGGAATATACTGTTTCTGTGATCTGAGTTTTGCCTGGATGCAGAGTGAGCCAGACAACTTAGAAAAATGCAACAGGTCTAATTGGATGCTACAGACTAGTTTTCTCTACACTGAAGGTACTTTCCAACCCTAACTATTCTATGATTCTATGACATGCCACATTTTTAAACATGTAATCACCAGCAGTATTGCACTTCTTTCTTGTTGCCTGTTTCATCTTATCCCAGACAAAACCTGCGTTCTTTCAGGCTGGAGCATATCCTGCCCATGTGGGCTTCTATGCCAGATTTTAATGCCTTTGCATTTAGGTATACCACTTAAAAATACCTAATGTATTTTTAAATGGACCTCAAGTTCTACAACTGCCTAAGCTGCTGACAAGTGAATCCTGACAGCTTTTTCTTCACCACTGTGAGTGCTGCAACAAGCCAAAATTGAGGTTTTGCATTTTCTCAGGGATACCCCAAAGGGTAAAAGAGTTGTGGAGGGACTGTCATTTGATGAGAGAAAGATTGCCTCCTATATTTCTACCCCTTGTCTTGGAAGGTCAGCTTTCCAACCCTTCGGACCTTAGCTGCTGTGATGGGTTTTCATAAGTATACTTGAAAGAAAAATGATGAGAACACAGTGAGACAGTTGTGAAGTACAGTAGAAGTGAAAACAAAACATACATTTTCATGAACTTTCCTGAACTAATTCTTTTTGCCAGACGGCTCCAAACAGGAGGAAGCTGGCACAGTCGTAACCTGCATCTGCAGCTTCTGGGAGAAGAAAAATGCTTCCTTGGCAAATGGAGCAAGAAACCTAGAAAATTAAGGATTAATATGTTCATTTATACAGAAGCAGTGAGAACACAATAACATGAAATACAACCAAGGAGGGTGCATTTAGAAGACAAAAGAGCCCTGGAAGGGAAGGTACTTAGCTTTGTTCAGAATGCAAACTATAACATGCAGTTCTGGGAATTGGTGAATTGCACAGCTGAATGTTACAATGAATACCACAAGAAATACACGAGCTGTGCCTTGAAAAGCTGAAGGTACTTTCCTTTTGTGCCTGAAGAGTAGAAAACTGGATCTACTTGAAAGTAAGTAACCCTCCAGCTAATTTTATCTATCTGCTGCTAAACCAGAACAAAACCAGTTTTACTAATAAACTGAATTCCTACTGAATTCCTTTCTGAAAACAGATACATCTATGTGAAAAAAAAAAGAAAAAAAGAAACCTTTATTCTTACATCCTCACTAATCTCTCATGTAGCTGTTTCCTTTGGAATGGCGAGGGGTGGATCTGTGCTAGCAAGCGTGTAATCCCTCACTCACTTCTAATAATGCTTGGTGATGGCCATAGTGAAGATGTACAGGAAACAGCATCATATGCACAAGACAGTAGAGTGCTGAAAATATCTGGATGTGGTCTAACAATTATTTCCTTCTGTCACTGACAGCTGATCATCAGTAATCTATAGACTCTGACTTTTCTAAGATGGTAGTGCTCAAAATATTATTTGAAGCCAGTAAGAGCTGCAGGTATCCAGTACCTGAAAATCAAGTTTATGTTCCTCTAAAAATGTAGCCCTTGCCCACAAGGAAGACAATGTTTCTGGCTATTTAGCGCACTGCTGAATTATCCTTTTAGAGTACTGATGGAAGCAAAATTGCAGAAGAGGAATGAGTAATTCTTAACTGAAATTACGCATTGCAACACAGTAACTGTTAAGCTAGCCCGCAGAACTTACGCCTGAGCTTGACATTCCTTGATTAACCAAGAGTACAGTGACGGAGGTAATGAGGAACTGCAGGAGTGAGAAACAAATGTTTTGAAATGTATTGTGGTTTTACTGTGTTCTTCACAGTTTTTGCATGTTGGCTTTGTTTTAAGCTCTTTCAAGAGGCGGTTGTTTTGTTATCCATCTGCATCGTACCCAGTGCCCTAGAATGTGAGATGTTGAGTACCTATAGTAAAATGAATTTGTTTATTAGCTACTTTGCTTACTTCATATCAATATGCTTCTTCCTTCTGCCTTACAAGTGAATTCTTGGGTTATTCCAGCAAGTACTTTAGGTTCATTAGACTAATTGTTTAGCCTTATTAGGTTAATTATTAACCTTATTGAATTTTACATTGCCCTGAAAAGCACTGAAAATGAGGGGAGTAATAGCAGACCTGAAACCCTGGCAGGCATTGGAGCAGGCCAGGGCACAGCAGACCATTGTGCTTACAGCTAAGGAAATGCGTTGTTGTTCTGGACAGCCTCTCTGCTTCTTGCTTAGGGTGGAGGATTCAAGGTGTGGTCTTTCCTACACCAGTGGTTGGCTTGCTGCTTCCTCTTCATCATATCTGCCTCGCAAAAGCAAAACAGAGCCATCCACCTCGGGTATTTCCTTCATCTGTCTCTTTCAGTCCTATTGGATCTGATTTCTTCCCCCTTTAAGCACAGGCAATGTTAATTGCTATTTGATGCACTGTTCTGATCAGAGCTGTGCTTACAATGTTCAAAGCCCTGGGACCAGGAGTATGAGTCCTACACGGGTACTGGGGGACCCACTAATTCACAGTGGGTCAGCTGGGTTTCACAGCTTGGCAGGGGCTGTGATATTACAGGGAACTTTAAAGGGGACATGAATAGTGGAGAAGGCTTTACTTTCTGCTCTCTAAATTCTCTCTTTTTATTCCTCTTTTCCACCATAGCATCTCCTCAGATTACAAGATGTATAGATATTGTTCTCCCATTTCCATCCATTTTTCCTCTACTTCTCCCCTACAGACACATCTGCATGTGACTCGCTAGAGAAGCCTATGGTTCACTGTGTTTCCACAGTATTGTGTTGCCTTCAACAATCCTATTAGCTTTTCTGAAAGATAGAAATGAAAAAAATTGTACCAAAGAAGTGACTTTTCTGGAAAATGGTTTCATCCAGATGTATGATGTTCAACCACCAGAGTATTCCTTTACTTTGTAATGCATAATAGTTTTCATGTATACATATTGTCTTGGTATAGTTTCTCAGGAGTTTTTGGGTTTCTTAATGTATTAATGATCCCAAAGGGAAACGGCATAGATTATAAACCCCTTATTATCTCATGAGTTCTCAAGTATTTAGATTAGAAGACAGACAAAGATTTTTGTAGATCATGTTGCATTCCACTGGGAGCTTTTTTACTGTGGAAACCTTCCTGAATGCATGGATAACCCATGTAGGTCAGCAGCAAGCAATGAAGAGTGTCCAACTTTTAAAACTGAAAGTTTTGTTTCTAACTGCAAAGACTTCTCTAGAGAAGTGCCAGGGGATATTATCTGCCCAACAGTTGATCAGTCTAGTAGAACACCAGCCAAACAGGGATCTGAATCTGTGGTGGCAAAGGGACTTGCATCATTTTCTGTCTTAAGAATGACTCCTGCTCATAAAGTGGGGCTTTAACTGTGGAACTACCTTCATCAAATAAATTGTTCATAAAGAAAATAGTGAATGTCTACTATAATATTTCCATTCTTTTGTTGCCTTTGTCACAACCTGAAGAAGGTATCTTTGGCTGAACTGGTAAATTTCAAACTCTGCCTTACTAAGTGCATTCCAGGTATGGGCAAGAACACACCTGCCGTTGTATCGCAAGCAGTGGCATGTTTCTAGTATATGATCTGCTGGCAAGTTACTTAAGCCATCAGACCACGAAAAACTATCAGACTTGCACATCTACATGCCTGATAGCAGAATTTATAGGCATTGCCAGTTAGTTATGCTTGTACCAGCTATGGTGCAGATGTGATCTGTTCTCCCCCAGTTCCAGGTGACATCCCAATGTCTGAAGAAGACATTCATCAAGATAAAGGGTAGGAACATCTGGTGGATGGATGAGGAAGAGGGATTTCAGGATATCTGCTCCACAGACACTTGTCTCCCGGAAGTCACAACTCCCCATAATTCCATATATGCTTGCTAATCATCAATTCTACCTTTGATGCTACTTTACTACCCAGTTTACTGTCACCAGCACTATCATAGGATGCAAGAGAAAGTTTTTCAATCCTGTCAGAAGTTCTTCCAGGTCTTATTACAGAATTTGGATTTCATGCTTTATGTTTCTCTGGAGAAATCAATGAAACATACGTGACCACTGCCAAGTTTTTTACATTAGATTTTAGTGCTAGATTAATCCTGACAATGAAGCACCATCAAGGGAGAATTTTCTAGCCTTTCCAACAGGAAGGTTGGAAAGAATTAGTGAATTTCTGAAGGGTGCACTTCCTTCCTCTCCAGAAGCCTGGGCTGGATTTTTGGCTTTGGTGTTTTGGGTATTTTTTTGGTGTGTTTTTGTTTTTCTTTTTGTCTGGTTTGGTTTTGGTTTGGTTTTTGGTTGGTTTTCTTTTGGTTGGATTTTTTTTGGGGTTTTTTTTTTTTTTTTTTCGTCTTCATGGAGTATCAGCCCAGTCAGAAAACTGAAAGAAAAAAAAAAGATGGAGGAATAAAACTTTGATATATCTTTGGTCATTCAGACTCAGCAGAAACTCAGGGTAAATCATTGCTGCTTCTTTCTGTTTTCAGAACAAGGTTTTTGAGAGCAGTCAAGTTCAGCAATTACTATTTTGGAAATTTAAACGGATCACTAAAATGCATTCATCTTTTTGCTTCGTCCTCATCAAAGTATTTGATTACCATTTGATGGCTGGAAGACATCACAGTAAGAAACCCTTTGCCTCTCACTATGTATCCTTTGCAAAGAAGCAGCTGAGTTCAAGATCTGCCCCAAATTCATGCCTACTTTCTACCGCCTTTTGAGTGGCTGAAGGGTGTTAACAGTTGTACATAGCTTGCAGAGGGCATACACATAAGTGATACCAAATGGAATTGAACTATTTCTGAAATGTCTCAGAGTGCCCCTGATGCGGAGCACAGTTCTTTTCAGAATTAGGGCATGCTATTCTTCTACAGTTCTTTGCTGTGGCAAAAATGGACAAATCAGTGGATTAATTATGTAAAACTTATATTTAGTTTTGCTTCATGTTAATAATGAGGGTAGCATGTGTAGAAACTTATTTTTACATTCAGAATTTCTTACAGTTGGCCTATTTGACCAACGTTAAGATTCAGTCTGTTCTCTATCTGACTTTTGTGTCCTTATCAACAATCCTGACATTTTATTGATGAGATATAAATACGAAAGGGAAGACTCTACAATCTCAAACTCAGAAAAAGAGCTTTTTATTAAGGCTTTCCCCCCCCCCCCCTTAAGCTGTTCTGTCGTCCCCAACCCCACAAAATATAAGCAAGCACTAGAAGAGAAGAATTAATCAACAGCAAACCAAATGATATAAAGAGAGACGTTATTTTTCATCTGTCCTTTTTAGAAGGGTAATTGAAAGTGACAGGAGTCAACTAAATTTAGTACACTAAAACAATGTACAGTACTGTGAGTTCCTCAACCTAATGGATCAAATATAGTTCTTTAAATCCTTCCCATTGCAAATCAAGGAGAGAGAATAAAAAGAGGCTTTATGTTCAGAGTTGTTATTCAGTTAACTGTAAAATAATTTCCAAAGGTAAAAAGATGTCCTTAATGCTTTACACTGTGTGGATTCAGGTTGGAATTTTTTTGTTCTGCAGAAAGTTTTAATCACTAGAATCTCTTTCCTTCCTTGTTCAGGCATTTAAAGCCCGCATTCAGACCTGTCAAGTCTTATACTTGGAGAATGAGACTCATTCGGTTGATTCCTGTCTCACATGTTTCTATAGATAGGCTAGATATCACTCAGAGAGTAGATTCACATTACAACTAAGCCAATCTAATAAGTACAAGGGGTCAGTAGCACAGTCCTGTTTCCTTTTGCTGCTCTTTAGTTATGTGTTCCTACCCACTTTGCTGTGCCAGTATTTTTGCTTATTGGAGCCGGCTATGAGCCAGCTAAATGTGCGGAGTGTACAACCCTTTTGAAAACAAGGGTGGGGTTTTTTCTTTGTTTTCAGAAGGAAATTTAAAATCTCATTTTCATCTAAGAAATAATTCTTTTTTCATGGCCCGTAATACTTTAATGTCATCTGTTACTGGGCTGGATGGAAATAATTCAGGTACTAGGCAAAAGTAGTCGTTGGGCAGCTCTGAACACTTGTCCGGACATAAGATCAGAGTCCTATGCTCCTTGCTTAGAAATTCCCTTCTGTATTCAAACAGTAGAGAATTAGCCAAGTGTCCGATCAAGCTGCATCATTGTGCCTCATCATTGATATTTTCCTGTTGAAAGATAGATACACATAACAAGTTGCATGTGAAAGTCAATTATGGAAAACAATCTTTTGCAGGCCAAAGAAGAAATTAAAAACCTATATATAATTTTCCAGCATTCTTCCAGTAGTGGAGCCTCAAGCAATGCCAGGCGTTGTCACGCTCAGCCTGGCACTTGCATTTTGCTCTTCTTGTGACCAATTAAGCAGTTCACAGTGGTAACTCTAGAATGTCCATTTCAGGCTATTAACTTTGTAATCAGAAGAAGTGTTGGGTTGGAATACGATGAACTGATTTAGAATAATTTCCAGGGCTGTCAAGATGCACAGGCTAGCCCTATGACTCCAAGAGACGTGCAGTGCAAGATGAATGATTGGAAGGGACAAGTGGGAACAAATTTGCTCCTAGGCTACCGATATGCGTTCTTGTATTATAATAAAGCTACACTTATACAACAGGTGGATTTGATTTTTCATGAAATGGATTACCAGTAAATCTATGAGGTGGTCATGACATTATCTTTCACTATAACATTGAAAGGAAACAAAATACACTTCCTTTCAAGCAAAAGCAGGAAAATCCCCATGGAAGTGTTTTTGTATTGAAAGGATAATGTAAGCCTCCAAAATTTTAGGCCTTCACCTGATATGTGAAGACTTGCATGTCTGAAGCTTTGTTTGTAATAATTATGAAGAGAAGACATTCTTCCCAAAAGAATACTACCTGTTTGAGAGAAAGAGAAATTACAAAGAATGCGGAGTGTAAAATCAGTCTTGATGTTTTAAATAGTATTGACTGGGGATTCTAAGGTTTTCCATGAGCTGCTTGCTAAAGTGGAAAGAGACAATAGATAATTTTCTACATGTTAGCTTTGCAGAAACATGTTCTATACTTGATTGTTTTATTGAGTGCAGCAACAGAGTATACAAAACATTTGGGATCAATAATGATTTTGTACAGCTTTCTTCCAGTGATCCCAAGCTATTCTACAAACATTGAGTCTTAAAGCTTCGGTAGGAGGAACTCATACCTAGGAACTAAGTACCCTCCTCATTTTAAAGACAGGGAAACAGGACCAGAAACCTTGTTTATCTTGCTCAGCATCATGTGCTAAGTCAGGTGCAAAACTGCATATAAAATCCCCAGCCAGCACATGGTATTTCACCTCCTGGTCCTTCATACAAGTCCTGAAAAGCATTTATTCTTGATTCATTGTCCAACTAAATTGTTTAGGTACAATGTTAATGTCCTATGGGGGCCCTCAGGAGTAAAACAGCCTCAGTTCATTCAGTCTGGTCTGAGGAGCTGTCTGTAGTGGAAGTTACACAAGTTCTCCTCTAAACTCTTTATCTGCACAAATGAGGAATAGTGTGGGTATGCCCTGGATTATTTCTCTTGGTCAGTTGCTTTTAAATACCAGGGATTGCACTGAACTCATCATCTGGCCTCTCCTGGGCTGAATTACATTAATCACCTTAAGATGGGAAGTATATGTGCTGCACCAACCAAGCATTCACATGGCTGCCAATTGATTATCCAAGCTGCTGTAACAGTTAAAATATAATTAGCTGGGCAGACACAAAACGGTTGACTGACTAGGTTGTGTCGTCACCTTAATTATAATGCTAGGATTCCACTGGTGTTATGGAGGGCAGAAGCTAGAACATTTCTGCCTCTGTCTCAGGGAAACTTCGTAATGCTTACAGCAGGGTGCTGGGACTCAGCATGCTGCTGGGTTCAGTGCCTGTCTCTCCTGCTGAGACAAGATTTGTTTTGGAGGCTTTCTTACCTCTCTTTAAGAAAAACGGAAAACTCATAGCCTGCTGCTCAGAAGTTCGTTGCAATTCATAGACAAAGAACCCTATGCAAAAGCAAAGTCTTGTTGCTTAATTAATTGCAACAATCTCCTCCATTACATTCCTGAAACCTTCCACTTTGTACAGTAGGGACATTGAACTGCTATGTATTTTCTTTTTGTTTGAGGATCTGGTATTTTCAAAATGATAGCTATTATTTTATAGGAAGCTGCTAGTACATCAGTAGTAGAAGACCAGTACTTACCTTTTGAAATAATTATTTACAATTTGTCAGTTTTCTGGCATTTCTATGACTACAATCAGTTCATCAGCTTATAGGAAGAATTCTAAATATATATTCATAGAGGGTGTTTTCTCAAAAAGCGAAATAACAATGCTCAGCATAATGTATAAAAACTGTAAAAGTATTCCATTTTTTATACAGGTTTGGTTTAAATGGAAGATGTCCTGTAATGCTAGTAAAAATAGCCATGTTTCACTTTCTGAGGGTAGCGAGGGGAGACAAAACTGGTGCCTACATCTGAAATTTCAAGGAGGAAATTAGACTGGCAGGAAATGGTTTGAAACAGGTGCTCAGGTATTATAAGAAATGCAAACTACAATGTCCAGCATTCCTAGATCCATCACTTTTGAATACAGCCTCTGAGCAGATACCCCATGCTCTTTTGTATTAAGTGTAATTAGCTCATTACAGAAATTTGTTCTATCTTTATTTTCTCACTGCTTGCTATAGCAATGTGGAAACAAGTTGACCCTTCACGTTACCTTGTGTTTTAACAGCTTAATACGCAAAATCTCCACTACTTGGTGGATTGCCTGCTTGAAGCCAGCTAAGGCCTACCATCAAAAGCTAATTGTCAGGCTTCAAGAGCTTGTCATGGTAGAATGGTAAAACCAGCAGAGCTCAAGGAGAGACGAAAGGTCAGAGCAGGAAGACACACTGAGGATGAGCTCAGGGAAAGTTTTGGGGTGGGATGTGGAACCAAAGCCTGAGGCTAAAGACAAATTCTGTATCCAAGAGTAGATGGGCACTTGCTGATGCTCCCTTCTCCCACTCCCCAGTGGCGTCTGTGCAACTCAGACAAAGCAATGCCAGGGTAAAGTCTTGCAAAGGGCCCTCCTACCTGGCAGAGGAAGACCTTGGCCATGGCACACCAGGCATGCTGGAGGCTGGAGGATGGGCCAGACCTGTAGCTCAGGCTTGTTGTCATGTGCAAAGCAGTGTGAACATCAGTGGGTCAGAGGGATTGTGAGACCTGAGGTGGCACTGGGAGATGAGAGCCTATGTGTCCATGCAGACAGCTGTAGGGCTCTGCAGATCCCTGGGAGGAATGCACTGCCTGGGATCGTCTGATTTAAGTGATTACAGTGAGCCAGGAATTGTTGTAGGAAAAACTTTGGGTTTTACACACAGAAGATGTCCTCCTCGCTTGGGTTACAGCTTCTATTTAGCTCCACCTGCAAGTCCATAAAGGCACTTGAAACTTTCCAGTATTTTGATATCAGCTCAGGCCCCATAAACACACATTAGACCTACATCACAGCTCTGGCAGAGAGACTGCCAAAGCTTTAAAAACTTTATAAAGTTATAAACATATATAAACTATATACGTACACTGGAAGCAATCCAGATGTGAGAAGCATCTGAGAAGGCACATGGTAAACACAAAGTTAGTTACTTTTTTATTGCATAAAAGCTACAGGTTTGCCTCAAAACTGCAGAGATCTGACCACAGTGAATCTGGAAAGCTGGCTGGCATGGCATAAGGCAGATCTATTTCTTGTTGGAGAAGTGATTTTACAGGTTTTTGGGGGATTTAAGGAGAGGTAGAAGAGTATCCCCTGTAAGCTAAAAGTGGCTCCATGTATCTGAGTGCTTAATGTAACCAACTTCAATTAGTGCACAAAATATGCAGTTATCCAGGGCACCAACTGGATCTGAGCAGAGTCCATGGATTGCCATTTCCTCTTCCCAAGATAATTCTCTTCAATTGATAGTATTTTTTCCCTTATACATTTATATTCTGCAGCTGCTTGTAAACCTGTGAGGTGTACCCAGTTCTAGTGTCCTTCTCTACAAAGAGAAAAAAAACATTCACAAAAATGTAGCTGGGGGCCTTTGTCCACTTAAAGTCATTTCAGATGTGGGTGCCTCTGTTGTTGCTGAACTACTCGCTGACCTTTCAGTCTCCTGTGCCACATTTCAGACAAGTGGTGTGTTTATTGAATAAATCTTCACATGTATTCAGGACTTACAGCCAGGTCCCACCGATAAACATGAGGCCTCTACTGACTCGACTGGTGGTGGAGTGGAAAGACATTTTAGTAACTTGTGAAAACTCCAAATGGGGCCAGTGCTGAGTGGTTGTATTGAAGGGAGGGAGTCCCCATAAAGCTGTACAGATCTGCTGTGAGCAGGGTGTGCAGAGACAATTCCACTGCCATTTGCAGCCACTTTGTGGCAATAAGTAAGAGGAGCTTTGCTAGTAAGTAGGTAAGAATGCAGCTAGAAACTCTTTTCAAAAGAAAAATAATCTCTTAAGGAGGAGAGGTCAGTCACAAGGAAGAAGACTCACTACTGGATCAGCCTAATGACTTTAGCTGCAGTCCCCCCGGACAGTGTAGTAGGGGAGTACACAACTATAAATCAGGAGCTTCTTACAACCGGTACTTTTCATAGAATCATAGAATCATAGAATAGTTAGGGTTGGAAAGGACCTTAAGATCATCTAGTTCCAACCCCCCTGCCAGGGGCAGGGACACCTCCCACTAAACCATGCCACCCAAGGCTATGTCCAACCCAGCCTTGAACAGCGCCAGCGATGGAACATTCACAACTTCCCTGGGCAACCCATTCCAGTGCCTCACCGCCCTCACAGTAAAGAATTTCTTCCTCATATCCAATCTAAACTTCCCCTGTTTATGTTTGAACCCATTACCCGTTGTCGTCTCACTGCAGTCCCTAATGAATAGTCCATCCCCAGCATCCCTATAGCCCCCCTTCAGATACTGGAAGGCTGCTATGAGGTCTATGATGTGAAGGTTTGTTTTTAAAACAGTATTTGTGCTCTAGGTTGAACTTCTCAGCTTCTTGCTTCTCTGTTGCATTACCTCTGAAAGGGTTAACAGGGGAATGAGCTGCACAGCCAAGCGACTTCAGAAACAGGACCTGAAGGCTGTGGAAGGCTGTGGCCCAGCACAGAGGCCTGGACAGAGCATGGGGCTCTGCCAGCTGGATCAGTCATCTGGGAATGTGTTTCAGAAGCCCTGAGCCAGGAAGAGTAACCGACTGATCATCACGTACCCCTCCTTTTGCCGTTTAGGTGGGATTAGGGGCCTGTTGAAGCATTTGAGACAGAGGGGTGTCAGCGGAGAAGGCAGTGGGCTGAGCGACATGCCATAGGAGGGCAGCATTGCTCAGACACAAAGCCAGACGGACGCCTTTCAGTCTGGTCCTGCACACATCCGTGGCAGGGCTTCTTCTCTGAGGATCTTACACACTCCCTGTCTCCTGGGGCCCACTGCCCCTGCCAAAGGCTGGGACATTGTGCAGGAGAGCCAGGCTCTTGGGGCTGGGCCCACAGCCTGTGGTAGCTGCTCTGGTCCCTCTGCAAACTCAGCTGTTCTTAAGCTGGTTTGTTGGTTCATTTTTTGTTTTTGTTTTTTTTCCTCTTTTGTGGTCGAGTATCTTCAAAAGATAATTACAAGGAGCTGGGGCCATTTGCTCAAGTTACTTTTAATCCCCATGGCGGTTGTAATGAAGTGTGTACTGCACATCCATTTTACTAAAGTAGTTTATAAGGACACACTTGACTTGCTTTCCTTCTGCAGCTGAGAAAGGACAGATTGTTAAGAAAACAGGTTTGCTACCCTATTGGAGCCTTCAAAGGGACAGCCCAGGCTGACTCCTTTGGAAGGGCTGCAGTCTGAGTCTCTGAGACCTACCAAGATCTTTGTTAAAAGGCTTTAAAATGCATCCTTCTGCCCCAGTTTGGTGCTGATCCCAGCATCATTGCTGGTTTTGTCTCAAAGCAAACAGGCTGCTTTGGTTACCTTCGCAAGAGTACCGGTAAAAGTGTGCTTGTGAATGGAAGACATATCCATTAGAGGAAACAAGGTTGAAACATTTCTTAACAACAAACAAACAAATTTCTGGAGATTTCCACTTTGTAATGCTGACAGGTGCCATCCCCTCCTGGGGATTGGGGATTTGGGTGTTTTGGTACTGGCTGGCCTGCCTCATGCTGAGTGCCTGAGGTACTGGTAGAGGACAGACATTTTCATGTTCAAATCCTCCTTTCCCAGTTCTCGACTGCACAGAAGTTGCAGCATGTTCCTTTATTATTTCCTGAAAAATTGGCTTCTTGGAGCTGCTCTCCATAGGAAGTGCTGTCCTGTGGTCTCTCAGAGTGGAACTGATGACAGGGATTTAAATCAAGCCCTTCCTGTGTGTCAGAAGAGTGCATAACTCCCCAGCCAGAGTGCATTTTGAAGCTGAGATTACACTGGAGCTTTCAAGCTAGATATATTTTATATAAAGTAATTATGCAGTCATGTGTTTAAGATATCCACTCAAGTTTCAGTCTTTGATCTAGGAAATGCTTATTTTCCAAAGTGGAGCAGTGTCAATAGGAGAGATTCATACCTCAGATAGCTTTATTGCTTCAGGGCTGGGGTGCTGTCCTGGGAGACTCAAAACAGGGCTGTTCTGTTCAAGTGATCTACCTAAGCATTGCAGTTTGTGAATAAAAGTCAGAGGTGAAAATGGGGGAAGTTGGCATCAGCAGTTTTGTAACAATTTAGACTTGCATTTTTGCTGCCATAAAAAAAAAATACAAAAATGTTTCTTTTCAATAAAAAAAAAAGTGAGGGTCTTTGTCACAGAAAACACAAAAATATATTTGGTCAGGATCAATCTAATTTTCTTCCCTTTCTTCTTTTATTTTGGTTCACCTGGTAAATAATATTCTCAAATATGATTAGAGGGATCTATGCAGAGATTTGTTGAGCAGAAACTTGTTCATACTTATACAAAGCCTTGGTCACTGTATTTGGCATTGTCTGTCAAAGCTTTGATTGACATGACATTATGATGCGTTTTTGTCCATGGTGACTGATTCAAATTCCTTTGGTAAGAGAAAAGAGAATGACATTGCTTTTCATATCCATAAAAGCGTATAGACTCCAGGAAGGGATAGGGATAGATTCCTAATATTTGTTAATCATTTGCCTGTGAGTGCCATCCTTTATTTTTCTCCCTCAAGTTTCTGAATGCCAAAAGAAAAATTATTAGGTTAAAGATAACTGGGGACCAAAGCTCTTGCTTATAGGATCAGGGGCATTATCTTAATATGAAAGCATGCCACCATTGATAAGGTTTTGCTTCTCTGTTCTGCAATTCAAGGGAATTTTGAAGTCCCCATATGTAAATGACCAGAGTAAACTCTGAATGACCGCTAAAAATAAATCCATTTGCTATTTATGATTTCATAGCACTGCTGAATATTGTAGATACTTCAGAGATGTGAAAAGAGAAGACTTCATCCTTAGTCTCTGCAGAGCAGTTACAGACAAAGGAATCAGAGTGCACTGGTATATTTGTAATAACCATACGCTACTATATTTTGATAGTAAAGAAAATACATTCTCCTTTAGGAATTACTGGGTTCAGTCCTTTGCCCTATGGTAAAAGAGATAATAGCTCAGACTAAATGAATTTAGCGTTTTTTCATCCCTTAATACGTTAACTGAATCCACTACTCAGAATTAAAAAAAAAAATGAACTTTTGATTATAATGAAGAGTTCATTCAGAAAAGAGCAAAACAGTTAATTTTGCAGTGAGAGTAAAACACATTCTCTGAATTCCCCAAAGAATGTTTTCCTGTAGTAAACTCAGCCAGGTGAGATCTCAGGAGGAACAGTAAGCAGAAAGTGATTCCTGTGATGTTTAGACTTGTGGTTTGCTGCTTTGCAATGTGCCACATAAACTGACTGACAAAAATGTTTGTTTTCAATTAGGTGTCACTGATGAAGCATCTGTACTTCTTTAAGAGCTTGCAGTGCACTCCAATGCTGCATTGTTATGCTCGGCCATCCTTAGTTCAGAAGCAAGTACTGATTTCTTCTCCACATTCCCCTATGGCAGCCTTAAATGCCTTTAATTTGCCATGAAGCAAGATAGGTATCAGTCTATTTTTTTTCCTTTCTCACTGTATCTCAGCTTGAACTGAGCTTTTGGTGGGCTCACCCCATGTTTCCCTTAGTATCACATTTAAGGCGTCCAGATGGGGTGACAGAATGGAATAAGACACCAGCCCTCCATCTGTTAAAAAAAAAAAAAAAAAAAAAAAAGAAATTAAATACAAGGTTTTATTGTTCTTTAAGTAAGAACAGATACAGTCTGTATGTCAAAGCCAAACTATATGCTATTAAATCTATCCTTTGAAGTCTTCCATTGGGCTGACCAAGGACAGATGGTAAACTGTTATCATTTGATATGGGATTAGGTCAAGTCGAAGTTCAAGTTTGAAGGTAACAGTGAGAGTCTCAGTTCAGCTGTCAAATATATTAGTTTATATAATGAATAGCACATAGTCAGCATCTTTGCTACTGTTCTGCTAGTTTAAAAATGGGTAGATTTATTTAGCCACAGATCTCCACACTCTTCAGAAGTCTAAAATGGCAACACGTATCTGTTCTAACTTAGTAGCTGAATATCAATACAATCTTTATTCTTTTGGAGGAGAAAAGAATTTAGGTCTGGAATGTACTAGCCTAAAATATAATGCAATTTTTTTTTTTTCTGTATCTGGTTCATACATTTTCATCATTCTCCTTTGTGTTTCTGTTTTCTTAGTGTATGTACCAAACACATAATATTCTCATTGGAGGAACCAATTACTAGTATCAGATGTAGGGAAGGCTGTAGCAGCATTTCATTTCTTACACTTTATTTTCACACCCAAATAATGAATGAGGACTATTGACTGTGAAGCTGAAATGCTGCATACATGTCAGGCTGTCTATTCTTTAAATTTGGCAGAGGAAATGAACTTGCCTTAAAAAAAGTCTAACCAAACATGTTTAGAAACAGCTTTTGCAGAACTGGCTGATGTTTGCCATATGACACATGCAATGGACATTAGACATAATTTGGAAGCAAGCAAAGCAGTTAAGCGTATGCCAGTTGAAAAGCCGAGACAAAACGAACTTCCAAGATCTGGTCATAATCTTACACAATAATCCTGTGGCAGCCTCATGGCTTAATAACGTGCCCTGCTTGTATGAGTTAAGGACTGATGGGATAAGCCTTTGCTAGTAAACTTAGAGGTAAAGATGCTTGAAATATCTTCCTTGAGAACAGCTCTTCTTTATAGCTTTACCTATTTTTTTTTCTATTTTTTTTCTGGGTGTTTTTTTTTTTTTTTTTTGGTTTTTTTTTTTGTTTTTCATAAACTCCTCTGGAAGAAATTCAGTGAAAAGGAAACTTCTCTGTTAGGTGTGTTGAGGCAAAAAAAAGGGAGCAATAGTTGTGAAGCTCGACAGTCACAAAAGAAAAAAGCGCTATTACAGCATAGAGGTTGTGTTTCAGGTATATGAGTCAAGAAATTAAAACTATCTAAGGTTTTTCTGATACTGTTCACTATATTATGGGTACACATTGGCTTCTCCATATGACATTTGTTCTTTTATGTACTTATTACATATGTTAATGTGTCATGTGAATAAGTAAATATTGCCAGAAAAACAGGACTTTCGAAGTTGTGACACTTAGTGCTTCATCACTTGACATTCAACAGCTCTTTTTAATTTTTACAGTTGGGATGATGTGTAGCTGACTGTAGCGTTATACTGTGTTAGCAACACATCCAAACTAAAAAAAGAGACAGCCCTAGAACTGTTTCTGGTTTACTCTCAGCTCAAAGAGGTTTCTGTCTAAAGGTTTAGGACTTAATTCCCATTTGAACAGGTTTTTAAGCTTGGCTGGAGGTGGTGGGAAAGTCACTTCATGCCATTTTTCTGGCGGACTTGGTCTGACTGAAAGCGCTGTTGTAAAAAGCCTGCAGGCTTCCTCCTGTCACAAGGAATGCCATAGCTCCCTGATTATTGCTGAACTTCGAAGCTCGAATGCAGTACCATCTAGTCTGCTGTGTCCTTTGCTATGCTTCTTTCTCCCCTTGCTGCCTGCTTCACAATGCTGAGCTAGCAAACACTAGGCAGAGTGACAGGTGAGATCTGGCAGGCAGATAGGTAGTGCACAGATGATGGACAAGGTATAGCATGGCCCTGCATGCCTGATTCTTCTTTAGAGCTCCACAATGCAATCACTCTACTTGACCAATCTCCTCCTTTGTACAAAACAAATTTTTTAACTTCAACCTTCAGTTTCACAACTGGTAAATCTCCTGTAAACTTCAGCTATAGACTGGCCTTTTCCTTACCCACCCTTCCCAGGTGGCTGTATCCATGTCTGGGAATGAGGATGGAATGAACACAGCAGTATCACCTAGAGAAATATTCATTGGAGAAGAGGTTTTACGAACTTGTTGAACATTTCTTTACGCCTTTTCTCACCTCAGTATAAGCTTTATACAATTATCATAGACTTTAAAAATGGATAATTATGACATCAGATTGAAAGTGGCTAGGATCTACTTTCCAGACATGGTTTAAAGTCATTCAGCAAAAGCAAAACTTTTTAATTTCAGAATATTGGTCTTTCCCACCTTCTTTGTGTTTAATGCTTACCTTAACTAAGACTTGTCTCTCTATTCCCTATGTGAACATGAAGAAATCAAAGAAATCTTCCATTATACTTGGCACCATAAAGGAATGTTCAATAATCAAAACCAAACAGCATTTATTCAGTACATTTTGGTATCCAAATGTATTCAAAATACACTAATCTATACATACTTTCGGGTCATCCTTGCGCATTCCTGTCATCCTAGTTTGCTTTTTCCTCACGCTTTTCTCTTTGCTCATTCCTTTGAGAAGAGGTCCACAGCCTCCTCAGTTTCAAAATTCTCTGGCTACCGCAGCTTCATTTGTTTGAGTCCAAAGACCTCCCTGACTGTTCATGTGACTTCCCAAGAGGCCTGGACAATTTTTGGAGGCTGATGTGCTCCCTGTGACCCACAGGAACACACTGTCTCCTTGGGCTGCAAGGTGCTCAGGTCAAGGGGATAGGACACCCCACAAAACTTGGGAGTTTCCATATATCTTTGGGGTATGTCTCCATACTCTGACCCTTTTATATTTGCACTGGCACAAGCAAATGATGAAAATATACTAAAGCTGATTAGAGTTCATGGGTGCGAGTTGACAATTAAGCTTGTCATCATTTTTCTCTATAAATAACAGCAGAAAATGCATTGATTTTTAGAAGGCTATGATATAATAAGTAGAAATGGCACTATCTAAGAAAAAAAAAAAAGAAATCCTGTGCTGCAATATCCGAGGGCCATGGCTGTCAAGGGCCAACACAGCCATCAAGAAAGTCTAAAATTAAATCAGACAAGTTGCCAATGCATAAAACTGCCTTCATTGTGTTCACTTACCAGTTCGTTTCAATGACCATCCCATCTGTGAAACATATTTCTGTGGGACAGTTAAGGGTTATAAGCATAAAACAGACCATTCGAGTGAATGCCACAACCCAGGTGTCGCTCTTGTTCGAAAAATGCCTGGGTGGCCACACTGCCAAGGATCTAACTGCCGATAATACAATCCAGAAATCCCTTTCCAAAGCAGTGAGTAATTGAAATTTATGTACTTGAATAACACATTTATTGCTGTGAGAGTGATGAATCCAAGGTTGTCAGCTCCAGCCATAGGGGTTGTTCCCTGATCCAAGAGGCCTGTGACTTTATTGTTTGAATGGGAGAGCTGAGGCTGGTGTTTGGCATTGCTGTTTAGAGTCTGGGATGTATGGCTAGGGACATGCCGGATGAAAGGTAAGGGCACAAACTGTTCTCCTTGGCAGGAATTAAAATACCTCAGTGGGGGTTATTTGCATAAGGGTTTGAATCTGAGGCCTCAGGCCAATATGATAGGCTCTATTCCCTATAATGGGAAGTGTCTCTGAATTGCTCCATTCCTAGCAATGTGGTAGCACCCACCAATTCTTTTTTTTTTTTTTTTTTTTTTTTTATTTCAAATCCAAGCAGAAAGGCTTTCAAGATCAGTTCTGGTTTTAGGCATCATTGAGATTTGGGAAATAAGTTCAGGATATCCAGATGAATATCATGCTGGAAAAATTCCTTATGTCTGGGAGATGTGCTTTCCCTGTTTTTGCTCTGTCATGGGTTGAGCTCAGCCTATAACTTCCCTGTAGCTTATGAAGACACATATCTGGTAGGAAAATTGAAGGAAGGTTTTTTTCTATGAAGGATCTGTAAAGCTCTTAAATGAGAGATACCATAGAAATACGAAGTATTACTGTGATTAATGAAATGATTTCCCACTAAAATTTGTTTTGACAAGGAAATGCTCTCATGTCAGGCATCCAAGCAGGGACAGAGTTCCAGCTTCTGGACTTTGGGACGGTCCTTGATTTCCTCTCTCTTCCAAAGCACCCATCCTTTCTTCCATTTTACTGTGTGTCATGATAGATTTTCCCCCCTCTTTCAGAGATGAGGGAGTTCTGTTTAAGAGAAGGTGCTCCCTAATGCTCTGTGAATTGGACAAAAAAACACACTATCACCAACTAGCTTTCTTCAATGGTAGAATCTTCTGGGAATATCACTGTAGTTTCTGGGTGCACCTGATCAACAACATGAACAATGTTGCTGATATCTCTTAATTTTTTAAAGCAATATGATATAATACATGTTCTGGAGGGGATAATGGGATGAGACTTTGGCTTTCACTTTAGACAAACATTATAAGCTTTTTTTTTTTCCACTTCAATGGGAGAAAGTCACTGACTACTATTGCTTTTGGTGGAAAATTTCTCATACATTGAAATTAATACCAAGAAGCTTTGCATTCTGAATTGGGACTATTCTCAGCCCCAAAAGTTCTGTGTGCTCTACAGATGGCGAAGAAATTAAATTTCATTGCAGCCTTTCCTAATCAAGAAACCTGAGGCATAGAAAGGTCAGCCAACTTGCTCTTGCTGGTGGGGGACCATAAGCTCTACCCATTTCTCTTTACCTCACTTCAAGTTTTTTCTGCAGAAACAACTGTCCTAAATCTTGCTCTGAAATCTGCAGTTCTCACACATCTATAGTGTGAGGACTGCAATAAACTCTGTAAGAACATCTTCTCATATTCCTTCCCTGGTGGTGAGAGACATGGGCTGAGCTGAATATATGACTTCCTATGTCCCTTTAACCACAGGCCTGACCTTCTTCATAAAAGTCCCTATGTTATGATAGTCTTGTCAGGATTTAGCGGTTGTGCTTACAATTAATTAAGAGGTACTAAGTTTGAAAAGTCATTAGAAAGCAAATCACAAGGGATAAATTAAAAACCTTTCAGTGAACTTTGACATGCCCCTGTATTACCTCTAAACCCACATCAACAAAAAGAGACATTAATAAAATCATTATATATTTGAACAGTATCACCTTGCCCATGTAAAGTTTATGGCTACAAATGAATACATGTCATGGAACACCATCACGTCCATTAGGCCAAAGATTTCACTGACGCTATTCATAAGGATGGAACATGTACATTGCCATGATGGACAGTAGAATAGAAAATTTAAAAGAGGGATAAAAGGCTCTTTCTCATTTTTTTTGCCCCAGCCTCCTAACCCATACAAACTTCTAGGTAACTATGAATAAATATAAAACTTGTGGCCATGGTTTACTCATTCGTAAATCTTTTTTTTTTTTTTTTTTCTTTTTTCTTTTAATCACTAGAAATCTATTCCAGTGCATGTAAAGTCTTAATGAGACCTAGCAGCATTATGAGTGCTGGGAGCAATCGCCCTTCAGCCTCATGCCTGCAAACTCTCTCAAGACATGCATATATCTCATTATGGCCAAACGCCCTGTCATGTGTTATTCCTTACTTAGTGACAATTTGTCATTGTCACCCTTGACATGTCACTCTGCTGTGGAAGGATTTGACTTCAGCACAAAATGTGACAATCAGATGAGAGAATTTTGTAATCTGAACTGAAATATGGGGCTGAGAGAGACTGATTTCATTCAAACAAAATCCTAATATAACATAAATGAGAAGAAATGTTTGCATTTAAACATTTTTGTTAAGGTTCCCTTCCTTAGCCTTTTCCCAGCCCTCACTCTCTTGTCCCCCCTCCCCCTTCAATTATACCTTAGGATAATGCTTTTATTTTTGAAGGATGGAGTCTTACATTTTAATACCATTCATTTTCAATTAAGTGCACTAAGATCCATGGATATAACTATTACTTAAACTATAAGTAATGGTTACATGTAAAAATTAGGGAAACATATTGTGCTTTAGATAAATTACATTCAGATTACTTCTTATTATAAATGGGGTAGAAAATGGATTTTTAGCTCTGGCTGGCCAAAGAGCCAACATTTGTATCTACTTCATTTGTTTAAATATATTTCAAGCCAGATTGAAATCCATATTGCCTGACATTAATTGAGTACTGAAGCATCAGTGTACTCAAGTTTCATAAACCACTGATGAGTGAGAGAGTTTCTACAGGCTTGATTTAAAAATATACCATCCCTTTTATATGAAAATTATATTCTGTTTATAGTGTAATTCTTAAAGCCCAACATTAAATGGTATAAGTCTTAATAAAATGAAAGTAAATATGACATTTGTACCGTTGACATCTTGTTTGTTAAGAAAATTATATTTCTCTACTTGGTATTTATTAAAATATTATTCTGTGTGATATTCTAGGCAAACATGGATTTTTTTGTTGCAAAGCAGCATGGGGATAAGTGCAGGGTGAGCTGTGAGATGGACTGTTCCTGAAGGTCACTTGTAGGGTTCTGCTTAGACACCTCATCCTGGGCAGCATATTCCACTCCTGGGCATCTTATGAAAATCAATCCTATCAGGTTTTCCGGTAATTTACTGGCTTTGTGGCACTGACAAATGGTCAACCATTTCACTGGTAACCTATAGGAAGTCAGGTTTGAGCTCATGTTTCCAAAGGTGAAAATCTAGGGCATTTTAACCCATTCTTCACACTTGTAATTCTCAGAGAGGCAGACATTATTTGAACTAGACTGTGGATGGCACAAAGGAGGTGCAAAGCTGTGATGTTTCCTTCAAGTTTCTTCAGATTTTCCTGCATAAAATGAATGAATGAATAAGTTACTAACTAACTAAATAAAGATGCCCTCATCAAGCAGCTTTTACTGGCTGAACCAAGTGTCCTATGGCCTTCATCAAGCTGCGCTCTCCCTGAGGTAGACAGTGACTGCTTTTAAGTGAACGCATTATGAAGTACCATCTGCAATGTGCCGTCCTCCTGGATATTTTTAACAGGACTAACATAGCTGTCAGGATGTCATGCAATGAATGTCGTATAATTTGTACACTTCATTTATAATTTTTTATAAAGCTCTTCTATGCTATTATTATAATGATAAAGGCAGCTTTCTGTTTTAAGGGCATTTGCTGCTTTCTCAGTGTACTTATTGAAGTTCCTTTATTTAAAATCTTCAACAATACAAATTTTGTTTAATAATACAAATATGCAAAGGAAGACAGTGCATACTGAATAATCAGCATGTGTGTGAAGAGCATGGTAAAGATGGATTTTTGATATAAGTTCTATCATCTGTCTCCTTCATTCATTGCCTTCATTGGGGTTTTCAGAACCAGGAGCAACTTGTCCTCCTTTGTTAAAACCAGAGAACTTGGTAAATCTTGGGTTCAGCTTCCAGGCAGACCCCTGTTTTCCCTGGGACTTAATGTGTATTATTTGGGTACTCTTTGTTTCAATTCCCCATCTGCAAGGCATGGGTAACCTTAGCTACCTCACAGGGAAGTTAATGGAAATACACTGAAATGGCTCCTGGTGTTCAAATAAGAGGTAGGTGAACCTGCAAAGTACCAAATGTTGTAAACTAAGACCAATATTTTTTGCCTTTTTTTGTCCCCCGTTCTTTCCATACTGAGCTGTGCACTCTGGTCCTCTTCCATGTATGAATTTGGCAATTACTGACTACTTTGTTGGGCTAAGTAATCTCTTTAAGCCAGTTAAAACCATATACTTTTTCACATGTTTTGGTTCCTGTTGATTTAGCAAGTTAGCTGGCTTAGTGGGACCTCCTTGTTTTGGTAATGATGAGCTATAGCTTTATCAAAATTTTTTCTAGGATTAACTTCGAGTCATTTCACTTTTCTGTGTCCCAAGGCATTTTTCCAGAACCATCTGAGTCAATTTACCAGATTATCACTGTCAAGGAGTGGAGCTTAACTCTCCTGTACCCTAACTCCTAGTCAGTCCCAGCTCTGCATGTCTGCTGTTCACTCTGTGATGGATCTGGCTCCTTTTGAGTGCTTCAGTTAGTCAACTTAAGTTACTTGCCTGCAGAAACTAGACCAGGAAAGAACAACAACAGTAAAATATTTCTCTGTTGAGTTATAATTGACTCACACTGACACCAGAGCCACTGACCCAACAGGGGGAGCAAGCCCACCTCTTTTCAATAGGAGTGAGTTGTTGGGCATAGTTTTGTGCATCACTGTGGACTAGACTAAAAGTTTACCATAGGCGATACTTGGAGATAATTTTTCCCTCTCCTGGCTATATATCTCTGCTGTTCACCTAATTTGATTATATGGGTAGGAGATCCAATGAGTAAAACATCAGAAAACCCAAAAGCTTTTCAGCATAAAGAAGTAGATATCACATTTCCAGGTTGATGAATTTATGATCAGCAAGCTGTAAACAGATGTTAGATGAGTTGCAGGAAAAAGAGGGGGGAAGAAGGAGAAGAGAGAGGGCAGTGGAGGGAAATTAGGTGAGAGTAGAACAGAAATCCACTCCTCTGGTTCCCTGGTGTCCCCTGGGGAGACCACAGAAGCGATTCCATATGCCTTCCCCTCTTAATTCCTGTAAGTTAGTAATATTTTTTAATTGGAGGACTCAAAGGACACTTTAGGAGCCAGATCAAAGCATTCTTGAGATCCCAGAGATATCCTGGAAACTTTCTCCTATAACCTCTACCTGGACTCGCCTTCTCGTTAGGAGGCACTTTCTAGCCATCAGCAGTGAGTAACTTCCCATTCTCTATGGTCATCCTAGGTCTTTCCTTCGGTAGAACAAATTACACCTCTTTGTGCTCAGCTGGACCTTATTTATGGGAAAGGACCTCACATTAGCCTTATAATTTGTTAAAGCTTTGGGATGATGAATCAAAACTCCTAAACCATGGGCTGAAAGGAATTATTTAGAGGAGTGAATTTCAGAATTAATCTATTCATAGAAATGTACCAGATCACAGCTCAGAACTAACGTCATTTCTGCCCCCTCTCACTCCCCCAGTATCTGTTTCTCTTAGCATACATAGAATCGTAGAATAGTTAGGGTTGGAAAGGACCTTAAGATCATCTAGTTCCAAGCCCCCTGCCATGGGCAGGGACAACTCTCACTAAACCATGACACCCAAGGCTCTGTCCAAGCTGGCCTTGAACGCCGCCAGGGATGGAGCATTCACAACTTCCCTGGGCAACCCATTCCAGTGCCTCACAACCCTTACAGTAAAGAATTTCTTCCTCATATCCAATCTAAACTTCCCCTGTTTAAGTTTGAACCCATTACCCCTTGTCCTATCGCTACAGTCCCTAACAAGAGCGAAATTTATATTTTTAAGGAAATCAAAGATTCTCATCCTCATGTTCTTTTAGCAGCTGGTGTTTCTGGCATTGGGCTCACACAAGAAATCTCAGGCTCTGAACTGGGATCTCCAGACTTACAACAGTTCCCTGGCCACCAGGCCTGTCTCTCCCACAACAGGTACTTGGTAGTTGTTGTTTTCCTAAGCTAAAAACTCCCTCTGAAAACAAATTGCGTTTCCAGAGGATAATTTTCAAGGGAGTTTTGTTTGTTTCGTTTTTACTGAAACTTTCACAGTTTTAAAACTTTTGCCTTGGTCTTTGGAAGCTCAGAGGAAGTTTTTCAGCAGTAGGTAGAAAGGGAAATCCCAGGTGCTGGTTAATGATTGGGTTGTGGGTAAAGCATGGGTGCCCTGTTGTTTGCTTTCATGTCTTCATTTTTCCTTTGTGTTTTTTTTTTGTTTGTTTGTTTTTAAAACCCCCCCCATAACTTTGTAAACATTTCTCTGTGCTGCTTTTTTGCGGGGAACCAGATTTTTCTTCACACCGATATGTTTTTCCAATTGAAATGGGACAGCCCGCATAATCACCCAGCAAGGAGGGCATTCTAGGAGCATGTTAGGAGCCTAAAGCTCAGAAATTCAGGTCAGCAATAATGGAAGGCTTTTAATTTCCTTTACTAGACACATGCAAATCTATGTCTGGTGCTGAGCCATTTTCTTTGGTCTTATATAGACCTTACATACTTTCTCTCTACTCACTTGAATAAATTCAGAGGAACAGCAGCTAAATACACTTCTTTGTGTCTATGTCACCATCCGTTTTTGAAACTGAGGTTGGAGCAAATGTGTTAGAAGGTCAGGAAATGTCTTTTGTAAGCATGTAAAATCTTGCATAAGCTTCCTTTCTTGAAACCTGATTTTACCTTGACAAGTTGACTAGATAACATAGTGGTCTGTGTATTTTTGTAGTTAACGAATTGGTTGTCTTTTTAAGATCTGGCTTGTCACAGGTGTTTCATGAAGGTGGTGGAATTTACTTTCCAGGGCACAGAAACGTGCCAGCACCGTGTTTCCATGCTGCTGCTGAGATTAGCGAATTTATCGTCTTTCTTCAAACCCACCCTCCTGATCTCACAGAAAGAGCTGCGACATGTTATTCCTGCAGTGGGTTAAATTTCATAGGAACTTGTTCTTTTTAAACTTGCAGATACTGCGAACTCTGAGATACAACCAAGTTAATTTCAGTATCCTAATGCCTTGAAACTGATACTTATGGGTACATAAATCTGTTAGCCTGGTCATAACAGAGCACGAAGTCAACTATTAGTGTCACATGCAACATGGTTTTGCATATGGCCAGAATTGCATTAGGGGACAATTAAATGATATCAGTTTAGACCAGGGACTTTGCTAAGCAGATAGCCTTTAGAGCTATTGTGGTTTTTAAACATCAGGTTAATTGAGAACTGCTGTATATTTAATAGGGGGGCCTTTGGGATATGACTACAAGGGCTTTTTGTTGTTCAGCAGTACATTAGGCAGAAACTCCGGTTCTGAAATGGTCATATAAATCTCAGGAGGCATAACTGCTAATGGGACACTAAGCTCCAATTAAGGTCATGGCTGAAAAGACCAAGGTGAGAAACATTGTCCTTAGCACCCACCCCAGAGGATCTCTCTGATCCAGCTGCTTGATTTCAGTTGCGGAAACATAATTGCAATTAACAAAATATTTTCTGTGAAAACCCACATACTCCATGTTGTCTGGAATTTAAATAGGAAAACAAACCAAAGCCAACGGTCTTTCAATTAAATTCACCAACTCCCCCCCAACAAGACTAGAAAGGCAAGATAGCTGCCTATCACAGCTGCAAGTCCTGACCCTTTCACCTTTGTAAGAGGTAACACTTGTAGTCCAGCCCTCTAAACTTCATCTTACATGTTTACTCTTAAATTGAGCGTCTCCAGAACTCTATATCCTAGAAATTACGACGGCCTTTCCCCTGTGACCCTGTTTAAGTTTTGTTCCTGTTTTTTGATTTCTCCAAGTTCCATGAGACACAACTTCCCAGTTTAGCCAGTGTGCTAGTGACTTTCTAAATGAGTTAGTGGGTCTTATGGCCTGCTTCTGGTCAAATACTGCATCTGATAGTCCCAGATTTTCTGGTGTCGTGGTTTAAGTCCAGTCAGCCATGCAGCCCGTTCTCTCACTCACTCCCCTCTCTTTCTTCCCCCCACTCCCGGGTGGATGAGGCGAAGAATCAAAAGAATGCAACTCCCACACGTTGAGGTAGGAACAGTTTAGTAACTAAAGTATAACACAAGACCACTACTGCTACCACCAATAATAATAATGACAAGGCAAATACAAGGAAAGAATACAATTGCTCACCACCTAATACCAAGCCCGACCACGCAGTGCACCCCCCCACCCTTCCGGCTCTCTGCTCTCTGCTTTCCATCCTGGGCATGACGTGCTGTGGTATGGAATAACCTCTTTGGTCAGTTTGGGTCAGGTGTCCTGTCTCTGCTTCCTCCCGGCTCCCCTCCTCCCTGGCAGAGCATGAAATTCAGAAAGTCCTTGGCCAGACCAAAACATCACTAAGCAGTAACCGAAACACTGGTGTTATCAGCACTGTTCCCAGGCCCAAAATCAAAAACACAGTGCTGCACCAGCTACCAAGAAGGAGAAAAATGACTGTTGCTGCTGAACCCATGACATCTGGAAAGTCATAAATACACATTTTCAAGAACACTGGGTCCTGAGAGTCCAGTTGAGAATCCAGCATGACTGGTGTCTTTTAGAAATTTTAACCTTGATAACTTCAAAGAATCTTTGCAGTTAAATTACTAAGTAAATAATTTGTGGCTACATATTAATACCTTCCACTGTCTTAATCTGCTTATAATAAAAAACTTTCCCTGAATGCACCCAGAGATAACATAGTTGTTTTCCAGCTACACAGACCAAGTGGGATGTTAATTAATATGACACTATGGAATTCAGTTTAGTGAAGTACCAGAAAAAAGGAAATTAATTTCAATCATTGACAAACTTGTCAACTTAGTAGTATTGATTTTTTGATACCCCTACAGCACATGGCAAAGTTCATACATTGTAAAATACATCATTATTATTGGCTGAGTCTGCTGAATGTAAGTGGACTGTTATTTTTTCAATAAATTGACATTCTTTAAGTGTATGAAAATGCAAAATTATGTAAGTGGCTTTTATTCCTATTTTTAATACAATATCAATTTACCATCTTTAATGGGGATTCTCAATCAGGGAGTTATTTCCCAATGCCTAAAAGCCATCTGGCCTTAGAGCAACCTGAAAGCCACAGTTTCTTGGGTTGGCAGAGTTTAGCAGGAGAAAAGCAGGTGAAGCTGACCATTAGAAGATGTCGGCTGTGAGCTTGCTGGTGGGATCTGGTATTCTTTAGAGGCTTTGGGACCCCCTGAGTTTGGTGTAATTGCTGGCCCCTGGGATGAGAGATGCTACTAGAACAGTGAGTGTGGATCCCTCTGTAGTTGGCTCCTTTAGGGCTGTTGTGTCAAGCCAAGCAACAAAGAAAAGCCCTCTCTTAAAGAGCACAGATCAATTGCAGATTGCTGTTTCTGCAGTGTTTAGAAGTCAGTGTCCACCACTGTGTTTTGCTTTTGTCAGACTTCTGTGATGGAAAATCAAAAAGCAATTGTTGTCTTGCTGAGTTCAACTCTAGCAAAAATAAATTGAAGGTGTTCTGATTAAGTTCATGATTTTGGACTGTCTCTTCAGACCACATAGAACAGCAGAAAACCTACAATTGGCTTCTGCTTGTAAGTTTCCTGCTTTTTAAATGCAATACTCTCATATTCCCACCTGAGGTCATTAGCCACAAGGTAGGTTTAAAAAAGTTTGAAGGATGGATGTTGCTGCATACAAACCCCGGCAATCTGCACTCATGCTTTTGCTGATGCTTATGAAATTCATCATGTTGTTCTGTTAAATCTCAGGACTACAGAATGTAGTGCTTGTCTAAATTTCCAGATAGAATTTTTATAGTGAGGAGTGTCTGAAATAGAGGGAGGGAAAGTGTATTTTTGATGAAATACAATTGCTTTGCATTTTAGCATGTGAGACGGCGTAAGTAATAGCTAAGTTTTGGGTTGGGTCTTTTTCGTTGTTTTTTGGGGGGGGGTTTGTTTTTTTTTTAGTTTGGAGTGTCCCTAAACCTTGTTTCACAGTCAGCAAAATGCACATGAACTTCTAAGACATCAGTACCATGGGGGGGGGGGGGGGGAGGGAATAATTAAAAAAAGCCAAAACACTTCAGGGTGAAAATATTTTTTCCAACTTTAAATATGTACAATAATGCAACCAATATTCCCTATAGGAGAATGCATTTAGTTTTTGATAAGAACTATTTGGTGAATTTTGGTCCTTCAGGAAATTGCAATGTTTCTACACACAACACAATGATTCAAAAAAACCAGAATACATATTTCCGCCGAATTCAATTTTGGGGCATTCTCTTTTGCTCAACATTTAAATTTGCCTATATTTGCCATGGAAATATATTGCCACTTTTCTATTGAAAAACTAGGGGTTTCGTTCAAAAATATCAGCAAAGAAATAAACTCTGATAGAATCCCTACATCAAGACCCACTTAGTCAGTTGAAATTTAGACCAGCTCTAGCTGTGGTCAGTCTTTAGTGTGACACAGGTGCATCCTTTTTTTTCCCCCAAATATTTACTGACTTCAGAGCTGGAATTTCAAAGCTGCTCTGTGTGATCAGTCAGTGTTCAGTCCACTGACTCAGGGTGGAGTTGGACAGTTAGTTCCTCATTAGAGTCCTATCCTAACAATTTCTTCATAAGTTGATGATAACGAAATTTAAGGATATGAATTAGAGGAAGTTTGTACTTTATTGACAGCAAATATAAAGAGAAACTGTGGCAAAAATGGGCAGTGACTTGTGCCATCTTTTTGCACATACTGAGGGTAAGATCCACTTTCAGCCCTGGACTTACAGTGTTTTTGCTGAGATAACGTGCAATGCTGTATTTTGTCCTTAATAAGGGAAAATATTTGCTGTCTCATTCCTCAGTTGGGGCGTTCAGATTTAGCTGTAACAGGAGTAGAGGCAGCAGTTTCCTTAGTTGCCACTGCTAAATTTGACAAGGAACATGAATCTGAGCCCTGAGGTGACGTAATTTTCCAACAGGGAAGAACTGCTGGGGGGTGATAATTTGTTTGCCGTGGTGTGAATTGCTGCTTTTGCATGTTAATGCAATTAGATGCCTACAATTAGTCAGTCCAAGGACATTATCTATTGACCCATGTAGCAGATTGAGCTCCAGGTCATCAGATGTTACTTTATTACGATTTATTACAATTTATTATTATCTCCCTCAGGTTTTCTTTCAGGACAATAAGGATAGGGATACCTCTCAGGAATGTTGTGAGGATTAATTAATGTTTGCAAGAAGCCTTGAAGACAAAATGTTGGGTGAGTACGTGGGCCTGGATTGCTGGTGACTTTTAGTGCCTGATTCCCACTGAAGCAACTGCTTCAGCATTTGTCACCAGCTAATGATGCAAAAAAAGAGAAGTGATTCAGTCCGTTCCTGTGGATCTCTTATGACAGACCTTCAGGTGTGATGCAGCTTTCTGGAGTGGCAAAAAAACTAATGCTTTGTTCCTTTTCTTCGCAAATAGTGAAGGGAAGAGGAGAAGGAAAGCCAGCTGAGTTCTCTTGTGTGGTTGCTGATGTAAGACCAGGGCAGATTTTGGCCTGTAAGGTTTAAACACTGCTTTTAAAATCTGCCCAGCAATTTCGTTAGCTAATCCTGGGGCTGTTGTTCTGCAGGGGATGAAAAACTGAGATAGCACCCTGGCAAGCTTTTCAGCAAGTCCTAGCTAGTGCATTAGGGACTCATGCAGAGACAGGATGAAGTTTGCTGGCAGGATCAGGGCCAAGACAGTTTAAAAACCCCAGAAAAAGAGTGTGTGGAAGGGTACAATCAGCTATTCATGACTGAAATGTGTACATGTGAAACCATGTTCAGTAACTAAGGCATACTGAAAGTGAATGCCTGCTACTTCATTTGGCCTTCCAGCTATTAAACATAGCCACAAAACAGTCAGCAAAGCAATGTCATCTAAACCACTTTGACACAATTGCATTGTACAATTAACAGGCAATGAAGGACTTCCTGAAAGCACATGTTCGACACCCTGCTTTGTCATGGGCTTTTGTACTGTTGCAGGGATTAAAAAAAAAATTAAATTAACTTTGTGCCAATGCATATTATATTTGGACAAGGGACTAGATGAAATGATTAGAATAATAGCCTTAGAAAAGTTCACATTTCCCTACTGTGCCAATGTATTTGACTGCATACGGCAACCCTTTTAGGCCACTGCTCACAGTGAATTGTAACAACTTCCTGCAAAGATCTAAGTCCTACATCTTTTGAATGGCAAATTATTTGAAATAGGTCAGGTCTAAGAAGAAATAACCATCTTTATTAACCAGAAATAACCAGCTTTATTAATGTGAACTCCCACTTTTAGGGTAGTTCACATTAACAAAGCTCTGCAAGCAAAATACAATTTACCTGATCCTAATTACCATCCCTCTACAAAGAAGGAATGCTTCCTATATGATTCCTAAACACTACAGGTAAACTGCCACCTGACCTAAAGCAATCTCTTGGGGATTATCTGTGAGTTCATCATCAGTTCTTTAGTTTGAAATCAACTGAGAAATGTAAGGTACAAAATCTTGAAGGAAAAACATTTAGCAATATTTACATATAGATTTTCCTAAAAAGCATTTTGTAGACATGGGTAAGGAGTATCATTATGAGACTCAGAACAACTGAGGCAACCAGTAATATACAAAATATGTAGGTACATTTTGCTAACAAGCATCTTCCTCATTCGAATAAACTGTCTCTAAAGCTCTCCAATGTGTTTTGTAATCTTAATACTAATACTGCATTTTATGTCAGAACAGTTTCACACGGCAGAAACTCTATGCAACACTCATGTCAGACCATGAAGGCAAGTTGCTTGTGATCATCTTGTACTTATTGCCTGCTTTTTCATCCCCTTTGCCTCAGCAAATATTTTCCTTATCTTCCTTTTCACTTAAACTGCCTGAGTGTCTTCATTGTGGCTCTTGTGACATTTTACTTCTGCTGTACAATGTTTATGAGTGCCTTGATTTGTTAAAAAGAGTTTTTCAAAGGAACCCAAGAAAAAACATAACTTCAGCTGTAGTTTTGTAGGATTAGTTACCTAGTTCTCTCAGATTTCTTTGAAAATCTTAGGCAATAGAAGAACTAAATTCAGATGATCAGTATGTTCCCTTCCAACTCAGATAACTGTGACAGGCCACCTATAATAGAATGACTCCTACTTAGAATAACATTTGCTGAAACTATTGCTCACTATTAACTATCCATGTGGTTTCTTAGAAACTCACAGAAGCTTCCTTTAGGAAGTTAAGATGAAACACAGGGTAAATGCACTGGGTGCTTTGGTGAGTAATTATCATGTCATATGCTAAGATTGATCAGGCTAGCCACTTTTATAAGGCTGCCCATTTCTCCAAGCTGTATGCTCAGAGTATTTTGCCAAAACATATAGAGCTTGTTTTTAAAGAGGGAGGTTATTTTGGTGTGGGTTTCTTTCTGGTTGTGGGGGTTTTGTGATTTCTTTTTTTTTTTTTTTAAAGAAGTCAATTTACACTAAATATCAACTGAAACCAGCAAATGGTTAGAAAATACTGGTATATTTGTATAGAATTTCCAGCCAAGCAGAACATCAAGATTGCACTTAGGTACAGTAAACACACACATTCACAGGCACGCACATGAAAAAAGATTTTTGTTTCAAAATAATCTTCATTACATGAGGATTATCATAATTGTCATTTCAATTGACTGATTTTAGTCTTTAAAAGAGGGTATAATAGCATTCACTGTCTGAGACTGAATTACTGTCATTATGTTAAAGGTGCACTTTATCACTTAGCTGTTCTCCATTATAAATGCTCATAGATGCACACTGCTTTCTGCTGCTACAAAACCTTCAAAACATGATATGACAAAGTTTTGTATCCAGATATTTCGTTACTAAAACTTCAGAACAAAGGACTTCCAAAGGCAATCTGCTATTGCTAATATAACGACATTACCAAAAGATAGAGGGGATATTTTACTTATAGCAAGTTTCTGAATTCCTGCAGAAGAATGCAAACTGTTCTTTGAGATAAAAAGGTATTTTGTATAACTTTTGCCAGGAGGGAAGGTGCAGAGTTGCTCTTCTGCTCAGAGCAAACTTATTAAGATATGAGCAGATCAAGCAAATATCAGCCGAAATGAGAGAAATAGCCATGCCATACCATCCCAGACTTGTCAAACTTTTCCCAGTGATGTGTAGATGAAAATCCAGACATTGCCATGATATTAATCTGCCAGTGTATTAATGACATTTATCACTTCTGCAATCCCTTTTGATCTCGTATCTTAAGACTCTTCATATGTAAAAGTTCTCAACACATTGCCCTGTCATCTTGATACATATGGGACATCTTTTACCTCTGCAGGCACAGAAGAACCAAGTCTGGATATGTCACTACGGCACAACACTTGGGCAGAGCTCTGTTGAAGTAAATGTCACTATGCCTGGAGTAAGAGGCTATAGAGAGGCATAAAGGTATAAACATCAGATCTAGAGAGATCAAGGAGAAGAATTTGCCTGAGGAGCAAACGTTTTTCTTTGGGGGAAGAAGGGAGCTTCAACTCTGAGATACTCAGAAAGGGACAATTTAAAGGCTTTGGTTTTCAGAGGCTGTGGTCAGCACAACGGCTAATTAGAAAGTGCTACTTGAAGAATTAAGTACCCCAAAATACTTTTAAAAGCTTGGGCTCAGTGCAGAGCACTACAGAGCCGTGAGACTTTTCTTGTAATTAGCAGCACTTCAGCAGTCCTCTCCCGGACTATATAGC
This sequence comes from Ara ararauna, assembly GCA_028858755.1. Taxonomy (NCBI): domain Eukaryota; kingdom Metazoa; phylum Chordata; class Aves; order Psittaciformes; family Psittacidae; genus Ara; species Ara ararauna. The sequence continues at coordinate 65,965,971 of CM054380.1, forward strand.
TTTCAAAGGTGAGCCCAGGACCTCTGTTTTTGGTTCTCTGCATGCCATTATTGAGGCACCTGAACTTTGGGAAATGGATGCCTGTCTCTTGAAAATCATAGTATTAGGGGAGGTTTGAAACTTGTCACCCTAGTCATTTCTGAACATTTCAGCCTACATTCTCTCACCTCTATATGGGATTTTTTCCTGTTGTAGATTTCTTCCTCCTTCACAGTGATTATTAACAGATTTTTCTAAAGTGCCCAAAGCAGCATGCTTAGGTCAGAAAACAGAAGCTAGTGTGTTTTTGTCTGCCAGCTTCCTCCCTTACTTATCATGTAACATTTCCCTTATGTATCCCTGGGTTATGAACAGGTCTGGTTCCACCACTGCTTTGTGGGGCAATGGGTAGGTTCTTGCCTAGAAACATATTTACAGCACAAAAATTTGGGAAAGAGATATATTCCCTTATTTCATTTATTTTTTTTGTCAAATGACTTTATATAGAAAGTATTCATGGGCATTTAGAAATAGCTGTCATAAGAAGAGTTTGTGGCATGATATGAAATGTTTCTCTAGTGATTTCTTTAAAATGTTCAATAATTGAGCTATAAAAATATATAAAAAATAATAGTCTATCTGCATTGAAGACACTTAGAGAAATCATACTGGAGTGGACTGAGGTGTTAGGTGGATAGACAGGTATTTTTCTTTAAATTATATGAATGAAATTAAGAAAAAAATATTCCTTTGTCAGGGACTTTTACTGTATGCCACATTTAGCTCAGCTAACTCTGTGGCTGAGTGAACATTGTATGGTTAGGAGTTTGAAAGCAGTCAGGAAAGTGTTCAGGTGTTGGCACACTGAACCAGACTATGGTGCCTGAACCTGAAAAATTAGGATGGAAACCTTGCTAGAGGCTTTTCACAGTGAGAGATGGTGCTGCCAGCCCTTTGTGGGCATTTAATACAACTTCCTAAAATTTTAAAAACCTTTTTTGTGTTTTTTTTTTTTTTTTTGTTTGTTTGTTTGTTTTTTGGGTGGTGGAGGGGGGTGTGTGGAAAGGGATCAGGATGGTGGTGTTTCATTCCAGGAAATCACAGTTATAGAATAAGCAGGTAAAGGCAAACCTCAGCTTAGATAAGACTTCTGAGACTTCAGAAAGATATTTGAATCAAATGTAGTTACAGGATTTGCAGAGGAAATTTTCCTTTTATCTAAATATGATCATCTACCAAATAACCAAATTTTTGACAATAAATGAAGCTTTCTTTCTAGAGAGAGAAGTAGCCATTCTATATTCTGTTTTTCAAAAAAGTTACCTACTTCTTTAACACTGGAACTGACCCTCAGATTTTCTGTATTTATCCAGGGAAAATTAATTTAATCTTCAATGACTAGTGAGCTGGGATTTCTGCTCTAAATGTAGTTCTCAGTCTAGTAAGAAAAGTATGGGAATGCAAAAGCACATCTGGTAATTGGAAAGATGAAAAAGGTAATAATAAAGTACTCATTTTGAGGCAACAATGATGAAGATAATGGATGATAGCCAAGCAGGCCATATGCAGTGGGCTAACAGAATTAATCATGGACTATGCAATGCAAAACAAGAAAGACAAGTTCAATAAAACATTTAAAGACAAGAATGGATTTTAATTTTGGGAGCAGTATATAACAATATGATAATAATGATAGCCAAGTTAGCCCTGTGATTATGCAATCCAAACAGGACACAAATTAAAGCTATAAATAATATTTAATCTGCAATACCAATATATGTTAAAAAGTAACAATGACTAAAAATTATTAGAATTAATCAAATGACGAGTGCTGTGTTTGGTATGGTCAGAAGAGCTAAGGCAATCCTGAAACTGTCAGATATGAAGTCAGGATTGGAAATGGAAAACGAATATTAGAAGTTTCTAGCACGCTTTAACAATGTCTGAAAATGTGAGCTAGTTCTTAGATTTCAATTAATAAAGAAAGACTTATTATTAGAGCCCTGTGATTAGCAGCATAAAATTCTCAGAAAGCAATTTTGTAAATATCCCATCTTGAAGCGGTTTTGTAGCATCATCTGTCACAAAGCCTCCAGCTACGGCACCTAAGGGATCATGTTTTCTGTCGCTTGCTGTTACATTTTTCTGTTACATTTCTATATACTTGTATTTTAAATCATCCAAATAGTTTGTGTGTAACAAGCCCTCACCAAAGTATGAGCACTGTTTGTTCAGGAATTTCAGCGGAATCTTCAAGGCTCTTTTCTGGGCTAGAAGAGACTCTAATGAGAGGTGGCTGAGCACCTTTTCCTCCCCTTGAAACACAGTATCCTTTGGCCTTTACTGAGCAGAAACAATAATCGTACTGATACCCATAAAAAATATAGCAGAATAACAAGTACTCTCTGTTGGCAACACTAAGGTGAGAGACTGCTATATAGCTTTTTGAATTGTATCACAAGGTTTCTTAGATCTGTAATACAAGGTGCAGAAAAACCTTATGGTCAGAAATGAGTTAGTATTAATTTGAACAATATCAGGTATGATTATGGCTGTGTTCTAAGCAGTCAGATGCATTTAAAAAAGAGAATGAGTACTTAAATGCAGGAACAAAGAAAGCTGAAGAATCTTGGAAGTTGGGAGTAATTACTGATTTGAGTAAAAATAATAACAAAAAAGTAATAACCACAAACAACAGAAGGGGAGTTTGACAGTCAAGTTACATCAATGTGTTTGCATGACAGGGTAATGCCATTTCAGATGTAAAAAGAAGGACGGAACACAAATGCTGCTAGAAATATTGTTTCTATCTATAAACAGAATAATAGTGTGCTTAATACGATGGTGGATCTTGACAGTACAAAAGGTATTTCTTGGGGCTTTTTATTTGTTTTCAGTGCTTTGTCTAATCATATTGTGCATGCATATCTTTAAGACCTAAAATTTTAAACAACCCAAGTTTTGCAAACAAAAAGGATCATGCTAAACACAAGTGAGCTTTTACTTCTAATGAAGAATCTTAATCTGATGATTTATATTTATGATAGCATTTTTTTTTTATTAAGGTCAGCTTTATGATAGAGGTATGTGTGTGCATGTTTATGCAAGTTTGTAATTATTCAACTGGTCAAATTGCTTTTTGCATCCCTGACTATTGCCTTTGATTGTTATGGACTCTCTGGATTATGGCAAGGGCAAAGATGATCAGCTGGAAACAGCTCACAGTTGAACTTGGGCAGGAAGCCAACCATGTTGTCAGCAGATGTTTTGTGGTATGTGGGTCACTAGGAATAATCTAAATTGAAGTCTTTTTTTTTTCAGACCCTCAAGCTGACAACTAGAAGCGCAGCTCTTCTACCCCAAAACTATTTGTTATTTAAATTCAGTAAATTGCTAGCCTCCTTTGGGATTTCTGTAGCAAGCTGAACAACTGTTGTGTCAGAAAGGTGCACATGGTGTGTGTGCTGCTCTGCCATGGTAGCACACTGACCTGGATTGAAAACATCTATGTTTGCTTAAGAGAGGCTTGAGTTACATAAACCCAAGTGATAACATGTTCATATGGACCTGAAATTTTTACTTACCTTCTCATGATCTCAGTCTCTTCTACTGGAAATTAATTCATCTGATTTGTCAGCCAGGTCCTGTTGCAACAGTTTGCAAACGTGACATAAGCATTTTGAGAAGCCCTCTTCTGTTTTTCATGCCCACCCTCTCTTATGCACCCATTTATGAAAGGAACATACATACATTCATACATATTTACATGAATACACATCTACATATATATGTAGATCTTTTTCTGGGTATGTTGCCTAGATGGTGGGAAATAGGAGGGAAGTTCTCTTTGCAACTGGTGTCCCAGGCCTTTGCAGAGGATATGCTTATATCCTGTTTCCAGTTGACTAAGACCAAAGCCTGGTTGTGAAAAATCTAAACCACGCAGTCTTTGGCCACAGATAATAATTATTTCCATCTTGCACACTTGGATCCCTTCCCTTTTTTTGGACTAATGCCTGGGACAGAGTCAGCCTGAGGCTGGAGCCTCTAATAAAGGGCCAAATAATAGTTGTGACAGTGACTTTAAGTGAATTACTGAAGCCTTTCCTCATGTAATTTTCTGTTGTGCAAAGTTTAGCTAACGGTAATAAACAATTGCAAATGCAAAGCATTATTAGGCATAGGTGGAGTCTGAGCTAGGATTTATTGTGTTCTTTGTAGTAGTAGCTGCTGGCCAACCCGTTCTCTATACTCCAGCTTCATTTTCCTGCAGCAGCTGGATGAACTGCGCAGTAAGGGTGATTTTCACATTGTCACAAGTGCTTCGCTATGTGCAAATTTTTGTTTCCTGAAGCTGCTTCCTAACTTCTTGGACAGGTAAATTGCCTCTACCAACATGCTCAGTAGTTTTTTTGTGGGTTTTCCCAATTCTTCAATAAGATAAAAAGAAATTTAATGTCAAACCTCATATTTTTCTTCTGTTACAAACAATTAAATACATGCTCATGAAGGAGGTGTGGGAGACACAGTGATTTGTACTGGAGTGTTTTTGTAAAACAAGAAACCAGTCTTGGAGGAAATTGTGTTTCTTGGAGTCTTTTTCACAAGCTCATTCCATGCAGGATCATCCCTCCTGAGGTTTTGTCAGCATAAAATGTTTAGACTGACACTGTGGCCATTAGCTGAGAAACAGGTTTCAGTGTCAACACATACGTGATCCTGCCTACTCCATGCTCTGAAATAGATGGAGACGGCAGCTGCTTTGGTAGCATCACACCATTGGGTGTTGGGATCCAGGGAGCTGCCCCAGCATGGTGCGTGGTGGGCTGAGGCTCAGGTGGTAAAAGTCATTAAGAGGGCTGTGACACCACTGCATGTAAGTGGTGAACACTCTGTATGAAACTTGCCTTGGCAATAGCAGGACTGAAAAATTAAAATCCCCTATCCCTGGGATGAAAAAAAGTTTATATTGGTAAGAACTCTAGCAGCTGTCGTGCTCACTGAGCAGCATGGAGGTAAGCAACCATGTCAGGCACAATTACTTCTCCTTTTGTATTAAACCCCTCTTTTCCAGACAACAGGTGAGGTGAATTATCAGTCTGCTAAGCCAGATGTAACAAGCTCAGACCTAGGCAACGTTTTCCTTTCTTGGTCCCCTCCAGCTCTGTTGCACCAGGGAGAAGCTGTTGGAGAAGAGGCTGCAGCACTCCATGCTGATGTGCCTGTCACCCTTCTGCAAGGAGAGGCTGTGGAAGGAAGCAGAAGGGAAGTGTGCGGGAAGTGCACTTCTCTTTGCCTTGGTAATGTGAAGGGTGAGAAGAGGGTGGAAGATCTTGAAAGTACCTTTTTGTACTCTCTATTCACTCCCTTCTCACTCTGAAGTACTCTTCCTCCCCCAGGCAGGCCACTCCTCCTGCTGATTAAAAAAATTAAGCCCAGAGCTCAGGAGGAGAGTCCTTTCCGTCAGTTATGAGGCAGTTGTCGTCTCATCCTTCCCCTTTCTGACTGTAATGCAGTCTCTGAGAGTGAAATTTCAAATGTTATGGTACTGTAACCACTCTGTGTGTGCAGAGAAATTTGAGGATTAAGAGCTATAGTGACTGAGTGGTAGACCCTTGTATAAAAATGACAGATGCTCTGGTTTAAAAGGTGACAATTTGCCTATGCAGTGAAATGGTTCCGTCAAGGCATCAGGAAATTTGGGGACTTAAATGCAGAAAAGGAAGCATTTGAAAAAGCAGTCTGCCTTGAGGTTCTGAAGTAGCCTCCGAGCTCCAGAACTGATGTTTTGTAATTTTGTCTTATCATCTGCTTGGGTTTATCATGGTGGTAATAGGGATAATGACAGAGAGTCAGTCATTTCCACTTAGATGCCAGTTTTTAAGTAATAATAAGCTCACAGCGGGTTCGATTTGGTCTGTGCTGAGAGTACCTGGGGTTATTTTCCCTTTGCTTTCTCATGGTAAATTATCTCAGCCCACCAGGGCCAAGCTGATTTTCTAGCTATAAAAACCGAAGACAAACATGCAGCACCGCACCACACTGTACTCTTAGCTGCTTCCTTCTTTTGTTGTTTTCTTTATGTTATTTAGGAAGAGAAAATTCTCCGAGTCACCCATTATTGTTTGAATCCAGGTCATAAAAAAAATGTAAGCTAATAGTGACTGTCTCCCCCAGCCCTCTCACCCCATGCATCTCTCCTCTGTATAGCAGTCCCTAATGGGAACATTTAAAACCAGTGCTTATGATAATGCCCTTGTTCCCATGGACACCACGGTGCTGCAGAACCAAGATTAATGGAGGACCGTTGAGACTGGTCCTAAAAGATTGTCCCTCTTGTGTATTATGGTCTGTCATGCTGCATCCATTAGCACAGGAGCGGAGGGTCTTCATCGTGTTGGTATCACTGGGACCAAATCGAGCTACTGCAAGATGGCATTTCCATAGCACATCAACAGATCATTTCACCACTGCTTAAGGCATCGTAAATTGGACTTATAGCTCAGCTGCTGGCATAAATAAGTCCCTTTGATAGTTAGTGGAAGACGTTATGACACTCCAGGGTACAGGAGGGGACATTGGCACTGTCATTTTTTTTCTCCAGCCCTGGCACCCTGGTGCCTCTGATCTTTCTGAAGATTCAGGGCACGCGCTCTTCATTACGGTTTGGGCACCAGGGACTTGTTTTTTTTGCAAGATTAATGAGCGCCACGGAAATTCTCCAGCGCATCTCGATAATTAAGTCTTTGTTTATCAAAAAACAAGTTATATTAGGAGCAGAAAATTCGCAGTAATTATTCATAATTCTAACAATTCAAGTATAGCTACCTCATTTGCCTGGGTAATTCTGCTTTTTAATTTCTTGCATACATTTGCATATTAATTTTGCCCGTCGGCTGCAGCAGGCTTTGACAGTTTGTTACTATGTGATGGTTTTCACAGGGGTGCGACTCAGTTGGGTGGCATTTCAACTGGGTGCAATGATAAATTATGAATTTTTTAATTTGTTGCATAATGAAGTAACCCTTTCCAACCCAATAAAAAAAAAAAAAAGGCAAATATAGTGTCTTTTAAATAATATTTCCCAGGTATTTCATCTCTCTGCTGTTGTTGTTTTGCAAGCAGGTTGGTTTTTTTTTTTTTTCACTTAAAAAGCAGAAGACTGCATTTGCAGCCTTTCAGAGTGACTGTGCCTTTCCATACATCAAACATGATTCATGATTCATGTATCCCCAGACTATATTCATGCTGTAAATTGGCCACTCCTCAACCCTCAGGGCAATCACGGATGATAGCAAAGAAGTCCTAGTTTCTTCTCTGATGTCCAATTTGGGCTGTAGTGATCTGTGTGTATAAGTCTGTCTGTCTGTGTGTCGGGGAGCAGGGATTTCAAATGAGGGAGATAAGTGATGTGTGTTTGTTTTACATACTTACTCGAGAGGCTGCACAGTTGTAAATTAACTGCTAAACTACTGTGTGGATTTCCTTCTAATTTCTTAAAATGGTTGTAGAAATGAATATATATGTATTTATTGCTTCAGCATTGTAAAAAAGGATCTGTGGAGACTTAATTTGTGGGTGAGAGATAAGGGATTTTAGTTCAGTGTTGGTGCAGTGTGTTCAGTACATTTGGTAATTTTATGCTCGTAATGCAGCACTTAGAAAGCACAAGTATTGCCAGGTAAAATTTGTGGTGTTTCATTATACAACTGCAGACGGGCAAAACAGTTTAGATATACTGTAGGCCCGATGCCATCCCGACTTTAAAGAATCTGAAATAACCCAGCCAATCTGTTTAGCATGATGCAAATACTGTAATTATACAATTATGCTGCATTTTTAATATAGAACAATTCTTATACATTTTGTTGTCTCTTAAAATTCTGCATTATTAAGAAACCAAGCCATGATTTTATCGGAGGCTATACCACGACCACATGGCAGTAGATCATGAAGGATTCTGACATTAATACCCCACAATCAAGCAGCAGAGAGCACACAGCAGTAATGCAAACGAACCACAAAGTGCAGATTACATAACATCAATTCTGCACGTCCCCATAAGGCGAGCAAGGAGCCCTCCATGCTCCCCTAGCCCAGCCTGGCAACGCACCGCACAAAGCCCTGACACCGCCTTACATGGATACACAGCAGAACTGCAAAGTGCCAAATGCTGCTGTTCAGCACTGTCAACATTAACACACAGCACATGATGTAAGCCTGGCACAACTGGGCAATGTCCAGCTCAGTGATATAGCATAATCACACAGCTAAATTCATGCCTATGGTACAGAGCAAGCAGCAACAATACTGAGCACAATACAGCATTATCGTAACATACATTAAAGCCATTCAGTGCAGCCACAAAGTGTGGTGGCATGTTGCATGTTTACAGATAAAAGTAGAAGCAGGCTGTACTCAGCTGCATAGACGGTAGGGTCCTGGCACCACTCACCACAGCTGTACACCAACCCCAGACCAAACATGAGCACCTACAGACAAACAACTGCAGTGAAACACAGGCAACAGCACTGATACGCAGCTTGCACTTGTCTGGTACAAAACATGGACCCACAGCACAAGTCCACAATAAAACCTGAATAAATGCCTGACATACGCACTTATTACCACACAATTTAGTTGTGCTTAGTGATACTACAGCACAGTCGCAAAACACTTTGCCTTATACTGTCATAAAAGAAATAAAACTTATCTCAAATGTAACACAGTAACCTAAAAGAGAACATCTTGTTATTGCTTCGTATTAATTACAAGAAAGTGCCGGTACGTGATATTATATCGGCGGAAAATGCATCTTTGTCAAAATCAGGCTTTACATAGGGATGTCTTGATGTTAATGTCATTTTGACAGAAGGGAGGTGGAGGTTCTTTGTGGTTTCTTCAACATTAACTAATCCATTTAGACTTTTTCATTTTTGCATACCTTCTTTGCTTTGAATTTGTGTATGATTAAGAAGTTTTTAATATTTCAAAATTGTGAATGTCAATGTTATTTTAATAATGATGGTTAACCTCAAATTTTCCCTCTAATATAAGTTTGTCCTGATTGATTTTAAACCAGAAGGTGAGTGCAAACCCTTTGAGTGCCCAGGTGATTCTGCCGGTATTCCAAAAAAGTCATAAAGCTCTTTAATACCACAATTAGTACAGCAAGGACAGGATGCCTAATGTTTAACTGCTGTGATGTTAATGAGATGATATAGTACATCTGCAATAATGAGCTCCCCTATACTCTTTGGATGGAAAGTGCCTGTCTAGAGGGTGTCTTTAGCTTGGTTGACTCCATGGAGAAGCATGGTGGTGCCCCACAGTGTGAGGCTAACACAGTGCAGCAGTGGGGAGAGCTGAAGTGAACCCATATGTTGCTGTAATGCAGCGTCATGGTACATTGTCAGAATCTTGTTTCCTGGTGTCTGCTTGACAAAATATTAGAACTGTGTAAAGGGAAGAGACTGATCATTTAGTGTACGCTAATAACATAAGCCTTTGACTGAAAACATCAATATGCCCTAGTAAAGTGCGCAGTTAGTAGATGGCAATTAATATTTATATAATCTGATTTATATTAGGGCTTTCTATAATGTCCGCTACTGTATCATCTATGCTGTGATCAAATGCAGCAGATACACATAGCGAGGCATCTTCCCAGACTTCAGCTTCCTTCCTTCCCTCGTTCTCTTTTACTTTATTTATTATTATTCAAATTTATACATCACTAAACAAAAGAGCACTCATCCCAAGCCACTGATAAGCTCTTAAAAATACATCTCATAAAATGAGCAGACTCCATAATTATCCATGGATAAAAATGCAACAGCAACCATGTGACTACACTAAATTTAATCAAAATCACTAACAAATCACCACCAGAGTTCCTTCCAACCATATCTTTGCTCATCTTATTGCCAATGAGCTATACAGAGAAGACTGGTTTTGCACTGACACCTGAAGGCTGTTTTTCAATCAAACCCAAGTATATCTGAGAGTGCAGATTCTATCTATCCGGGAAATACCCTTTCCGTTTTGATACCTGTTTTCCCTTTTTGATACTGATTTTTCCTGAAAACAGTTCTGACAGCACATATGTATTGAACTAGTGCATGTATCATTTTGGGTATAGTGCTGCAATATGGCAATGCTACTGGGTGAGCATGGGTGACTCAGAAAACCAGTTAAAATTTTAAAAGCTTTAATTCTTGAGTGAAGACATAATTTTAGATGCAATGGCCATTTAAGATGAAAGTATCTGCCCTGTTTCACAGGATGAAAGTAATAGACTTCCACTATTAATTGTAGTGCTTGGCTGTTTCAACAGCTGCAGTAGAGGTTAACCTGGGGCTTTCTGCTGACGGGACATTCTGGTCTGGGGATGGAGCACACATACGGACTAACCTTCAGCCTTAGTAAGAGAATTTATGATTTATTTTCTCTTGAGTATCTTCAGAAGAGAGTGGTAGACTAGAAAGGAGAAGTCTCTAGGTGCTTGTGGTGGAAGAGGAATGGCAGGACTAAACACTATGAAGAGGCTTTTGAGGCATGAAGATTGCTGGAATGGTTCTGGAGGACTTTGCAGGGTAGGCAATGCCAAACTTGGGATTGTCTTTGGGAATGGTGGTCCATGTAGGGACTTATCCTTAAAGCCAGGCCATGGTTGCCTCCTGGATAGTGAGCTGGAGCTTTAAAAAAACCCAAAGGTGAGTCATCAAACAGTGTGGACTACCAGTGATCCAGTGCCCAAGGGCACACTCTGACCTGCTTTTCTTTTTCTGTGTAGTGGTACCCAAACTGTCTTTTAATCCTTTGCTGGTTTCATGAATTACTTTTTCTTTTCTTGTGGAGGAGGGCTATCGGGTTTGACATTCGCTTAAACTTGTTCCCTACTATTTCCTGATCTGAAATCTGTTTTCAAAATTAGCTGTGAGTTGAGCCTAGCTTAGGGATTTAACTCTGTAAACCACTCTTTCATGGACCATTTCCTTTCCCAACACCTTAAGCCTCTGTGTTTGACTTTTACAAATACTTCACTCTGTGGCTCACCGTAGGTGCTCCAAATAAGCCAGCCTCTTTTTAGAAAGTTAAATACATTACTTTGCCTTTATATATTATCTTTATTTGAGAGGTGACAGATTGTTCTCCTAGTGTTTCTTCCTTCAGGATTTTGTGTTGCACTTCAGAAGTTCACTACTTTTGAGGGGTTCATACCAGAGGGAAGATAAACTCCAGGGCACCAGAGCTGCTGGCTTGTGGACAGTGAGAAAGGGTCTCTCTGCATCAGTTCTGTGAAACTCATCTGCTACTTATCTACTAGGTTTTCTTAATAGTAGTGAATATTTTGCCTGGAATAAAACATATCTGTACAACATTCATGTATAAAAAGATTTAGAATTATTTCCCACTTAAAACTGGCTCTGACTCAGGAAATGTTAAGAAAAAATTGTTAAGAACATATTGCTTCTAAGATGTGTAACCCATCCGTTTGGTCTTTGTTCTATTTCACCTGCAGAGGTGTACATATAAAAATTGCTCTGTTTACTACAACCAGCTAGAGAAACTTGTCCCTACAATATGATAAGTAGAAGATCTTGTATTTAGTACTGCAGGATATAGAAATGAACTACTGAAAACTTGATTAATAAATGCACTTCTATAAGTAAAACAAAACTACTTCTTCAGGATAATTTTTACACTTTTTTACAATTATTAGCTACTTAGATTTTAGAATAGAAATGTGGATGAAGCAAAACCTAAGGTTTTTCATTGCTGTAGAAAATCTCAAATTTATTATACCCACAAGCCACTGACATTTCAGACAGTCTTTGCCCAAAGAAACAAAATTTGCTCATTATTCCCCAGGTACTGCCATATCTTTAAAGCCTCAATCTGGCGGAACTGCAAGCTACTTTCTCTTGTGCATGCAGCTATTGCTCACTGGTTTTACTTGCTGTTCTTCTAGCTATAGTAGGTGCACAGCTGTCCAACAGGGACTCGAAAAATTTACCTTCTTCTGTAACAGCAGGTAGACTTAGCAAAGGTTGGTGAGTATTTGTGTCCAGAAACACATGGTAGACAGTGATAGCTCTTCAGCTTGATTGCTTAGCATCTTATCCCTTTTTCAGCAGTGACCATGCGATACTATATGCCAGCAAATAGATATTGCTGACTTTCCCAAGGGATGGTTCTCTAGGGCCTCAGTAATTAGATCAATCAGTTTGCTCAATACACAGAAATAGCCATAACTGTGAAACCTTGAGTGCTTTTTCGGTTTTGTTTTTTTTTTAAGTGCCTTTTTAAAGCGCTGTTTTTTATCTCTGTGGTTTAGAATATGTAAAGACAAACAAAAATATCTCTGAAAAAATCACTACAAAGCCTGGAAAGTTATCTCTGAAGGTGAAGTGCAGAACAATGCTGAGTGCTGCCAGCCAGAGCTTGGACACACCACTTGCAATGAGGTTCCCCTCTGCTGTCCTGTGGTGCCCAGCTGTTGGATCTGGAGCTGTATCCACCTTGACAAAAACATATTGTAACTTGTGTAAGGTAAGCTACCCTTTTTTATGTGAACTTGAATAAGTTTCCCAGACTTAGATTTGGAAATGCTGACTGCTACTTTTTGCTGCTGTGTGTTTGTGTTGCTAGGTGTACCATTCATCTCCATTAAATAATAGTATTCCCTAAAAAGTTTGTTTCAGAATTATTCAAGGAAAAAGGTTTTCAACTACCTATAAATTTGTGGTAAGGTGTAATTGGCAAATCAGACTAGGATGACATCTTCCCCAATTTTGGTGCAAGCAGTTTTATTTTTTTATTTTCCAAATTAAGCATGTGTATTTTAAGAAACGTAAAATAGGAAAAAAAACAGGATTTGAATTTCCAAAAGAAACTACATGGTTAAAAAAGTATTTGCCATAAGAGGGTTTGATCAGAATAAAACTGTCCACTACCTTTATTAACAAAATAATATTTGTAAATTATCTTCGGTGGGACAACAATAACTGTGTTAAACATTATTAAGAATAAAATATCAGTAAAGAGACTGAAAACTTTTTGAAATGACTGTGTGAAAAATATGCAAGACAGCAAGTTCAGAACCTAAAGCTATAAATACACAAGGGAATAGTTATTTAACATGTGCAGTAATTTGCACTATTTAAATCTAATATTAGAGCTGCATCTTTTTTATGTCAAATCTAGAATGCTTCAGCAATGTTAGATAAAAATGGTCATTTCTGCATTTGCTGAAATAGATTGTGCTGTATTTTGTAAGAATGCCATGTAGATTTAATCCATGTTAATCGAGATCTTTCTCATTATATGAGTGGAACATAGAAAAAATGTTTCTATTTTCTTACATTCAGTCAAGACAAACTATATATAAATTTCTGCACTGATCTGCAAAGACTGGTGATGGCTTAATTCTCATTAATATGTTTGGTCCATTTTATCTTTTTGCGACATGGGAGGAAAAATTCAATATAGAATTTTGTGTCCTTTAGGGGAACCATGAATGTAGAATCAAGGGAGCAAAAGAGAGAAAAATAATAACCATTCAAATAATTTTAGCCTGAGAAGCAAATATATATGACTGCAGGGCCCAACCCCCCTAAGTGTATTTGTGTACAGTGGTTCAGAGTTTAAGATTCAAATAGCACTCAGTATTCAAATTTGTCGTAAGCCATATGTGCAGGTGAGAAATTGCAACGTTTTGAACTGTTTAAAATTCATTTTATTTGAAATTGTGTTTCAAAACCAGAACAGTCCTGCTGACATTCTGAACGTCACGTCGCCCTTTAATAATATTGCTTGAGTATTTGGTTCTGAGCTAATTTTAAAATACAGGTAGTTACCTAGAGTTTAGACCCCTTACCAACTTAGCAAGTTGTGTCACATTTACATCAAACTTGATTATGCTCTTTCCTTTTAGTAAGATATTGTGTGCATACTATTGCTTAATTTTATTTTGCTTATAATTAGGATGGCATACACAACACTCAAGAGGAGGAAAAAAGGCAACATTTTAAGTGGGTGCTTCTGTAACAGTGCTTTGGTAGGGTGATAGGGTTTTATTGATGTATTAGTATATAAAAAGAATTGAGTACAGGCTAGGAATGGACAATACTATTTTGCCATTTTTATATAAGGTATAAACCTAAGCCCATATACTGGCACCCTGGGACTTGCTTATTTCACTGTCTCATATTCTTGATGGCCAATTCTGGAGGTAGTTGTGAACCAAGGAAGTTTTGTGCTGAGGTTAGGACTCAATGGAGAGCAGGGCTGCTGACAGTCCCCATCCTGTCTAACTTCAGCATGTTATCTTCTTTTCCCACCCAACTTGCTAAAAATTTTACAAGCCTATTGTTTTCTAGCCACGAATGATGTATTTTGGAATAACCTTTAATTTATCACTCTGTCTTTATCAGCCTATAGTGCTTTTGTTCTCCACAAAAGCAAACTAGTGTTCACTAACGCCAAAGCAGTGGCAATACTGAGGAGAGAATCCAAGACAAACAAAACTGATTAGGGCAAGGTTTGCTTTCAGAGAACCTATTTCTGTCACAGGGGAATGGATAAATAAAATAATATTTCAATAATTTATGCAGTGCACACAGGAAAAACATTGGAAATGTGAAACAAAAGTGACATGTAAAGAACAACTGAGGTTGATAACTACTTTAATCAGCTCAGGTGATAATTCTAAGATAAATGGAAATATCACACCTGTTTTGAAGCTCACAATGACACAAGGCTTTTGGATATGTGTTCCCCTCCTAGAATTTCACTTCAGTGTTGTTCTACTTACTGCAATGGGGGACCAAATGCAATTTGGCCATGACCTGGACTTGAACCCTCTCTCCTTATCACCAAAAGGCAGCTTTGTGTTAGTGGTCAGCATGAAGCTGGAGGAAATAGGTGCCCAGCACTCAGTCCTCAGCTCAAGACTCATTTTGGGAAGACAGTTAAGTGCCTTCACTGCTCTGTGCCTCAGTTTACCTGCCTGTGAGATAGGGTATTTATCCACTTCATTTGGGAATCATGAGGTGTAAGGAATATACAGATTGTGCTCTGGGAGCTTTCAAACTATTGATTTCCATAATGTGCAATGAACACTTCTGCTTCCTTTTCACTCCCTGAGCCTCTGTATGTCCACTTGGTCACAGCATCCTTCCTCAGATTCCTGTGTCAGCTCAATATAAAAAGAAGTTGCTATGGCATCAACTTGATGTTCACAGGGATGGTGCAGAGAAGGAAACAGGGCTGCCTGGGGCCTGGGCAACCATGGGGCTGAGGCAGGGAGGCAGCAGGAGAGCTTGGGGGCCGCACTGGGGGCTTTCGCACCTGCAGTCTCATAGCCGTTCCATGCATGGCTCAGGGTCTGACAGTCCCTCAATGCAAACCCTCGCTGTTGGGCTCTTGCAGGATTTATGTGGAGGCATGCTATTGTTCTGCAGGAATTCTTTGTGCCAGCTGTTTGCTTTTGTTGGCCTGCTGGAGGCAGGGGCAGGTCACTTGTGTCACAACCCTGACAAGGCAAGGGAGGTCCCAGCCCAGGGCAATGGCGATAGTAGCTGTGGGAGACTCAGGGCATCTTGTTGGCTCAGAAAGGTTGAGTCCCAAAGGGCTGGGACTGGGAAAGTGCTGGCACATCGCTGGGTGAGAGGCTGCTGAAGAAGTTAAAGCTTTCTCTGTTTCTCCCTCTCCTTCTCTCTTTCCCCTCCATCTCTGCCTGCCCCCCCTCCCACCAACCCTTTGTCGACACTTGATCATTTACATCAAGTTGACATTCGCAGAGTTTACTCAGGGGTCTGTAATTGTATTCTTTCACCGGTTCTGCATTACCAACCATGAAAATGGAATCTTATCATCCCTGACCAATTTTTAATGTACAAAATGATTTGGCCGAGGTTCAAAGGGAGTCACAATTGAAATCAGGTGAATGATACATGTAGGGTTTTTTTCAGTTTCTCCGTGCCTTGATTTGATTTTTCTCGTATGGCATACAGGGAGATGTAGCTTACTTTTATGTGTGTGTGTGTGTGTGTGTACCAGCTGTATAAATGCATGTATATACTCTGCACATATATCGCACTATCTGCCTATCTATATTTTATGTACATATCACTCAAATTTACCCATTTGCAATGCAATGGATGACAATGAAGTTTGCTCTAATCCTTAAAAAACAATCAAAGAATTGGAATGGGGTTAAAGCCTGCCGATAGCACACTGTGATTAATAGGACATTATTAAATACCCCCCTCCTTCAGGTCCTCTTCCCTCCACCCCCTCCCCCGCCATCTTGCCAGATGAAAAGAGGCCTGGGAGACTAAATAAATAAATAAATGAGGTTACATTTACATTATAAAGAATAGGGAAGAAAACAATAGGGAATCCTCCTTACTGAAAGACATGCCATCTCCAAAGGGACAGAGTCCTCAAAGTATGGGGGGGAATGGGAGTTCCTGCCCTCAAATATCATTAGAATGTTTTTTATCTTTTCACAGTTTCATATTGTGAATAATATGGACATTTATAGCTCTGTCAAGCTGCTTCTTTCAAGAGTACAGTTCCTTAAGATCAAGAAATCTATCAACATACATAGCTCCCTTAGCTACCTTAGATAAGTGCCTCACAAACAGGAATGTATTTATCCACACAATTCCTTGGCAGGAGTGAAATGTTCTTGTCTCCATTTTATAGATTGAGGAGACTGACAAGGGAATTCAAGGCCTCAAAACAGCTGCTGTTTTTGGAGGACCTGACTGGAGGCACCCAGGACTTTCTACCTTTCCCTTTCTGCTGAAGCTGCCCCCCCACTCTCCTTCCCAGATGATGGAGACCTTACCTGTATTTCTGAATGAAATTGGTGGTTTCTGAAAACTAAATTGAAAAAATGCCAGGTTTGACACTCTAAAGTCATTGGCCATTTTTAGAACAAGTGACTTCCCTGAGGTAATGCAAAGAGCCGGTGGCCATCCTGGGCACTGAACCTGGCCTTTTCCAACCACAGAACGCTGTTTCCTGAGACCATAAAACGTAGATACTGTAATGGAGTGAATCTGTACTTTGTGTCCATATGTACTTGGAATATCAAGTGAATCAACAGGAGAGGTTTTCTGCTTAATGTTTAGAATAGACCAATGATGGTCTAATTGCTTTATCTATAACAAGTCTCTTGGGGGAAGAGGGAAGATCTAATGTGTTGTCATCATGTGTACAGCTTACATGAAGGCAAGTATGGCAATGACAATAGAATGATGAGTTTCCAACTGCCCTTAGGGTTAATATTTTTCAGGGTTTGGGACAGTGGTATAACTGGTAAGAAATCCTTGGTGAGGATTTATAGTGTTGAAGTGACTGCTAATGCAAACAGTATTAGAATTCTCAGAAGATTTAGTGTGTTTTGTGCAGTGTCCATTTATCTTAATTGTCATGTTATTTGACATCCTTAAATACATTAGCAATTAATCATACCCTGATTCTAAAGAAACTCTCCCTGAAATGTGTGACCACTTTAAAAAAAAATAGTTCCTTTGAACAATCATCAGTTTCTCTAAGTTTTGGTGGAACTCCAGAACTGCAAAGATTTCTGAAGCAGGTGTCCTTGTGCCCATTTTTTGCTGTGAAATAGAAGTATAAAACCCATGCTTCTAAAATTAGCATTGATTTAAACTGTGGCCTTCTGATAAATATTATTATAGGGGAAAAAGTGAAACCCAAATTTCCCTGTAATCTCTATCTCAATGTTAATTTTAATTTTAATGGAAGAATATAGACACTTCTGAAAGTTCTCATTCAGGAGCATTTTGCTTGTTGCATACTCTTTCTCATTGCACTCATGTAGCTGTGACTTTATACTAAAGACTAGAGATTACCCTGACCAGAACAAAATTATTTTTCACCTCCCAGATGTATTCAGGTAGTGTTTTTATGTTTTATGGTGAATAGTGTTGCTGAAAAGGATTTACATACTCCCTTTGGAGTTGTTCTGGCAGGATGGTTTTTCGGACTGCAGACAACACATTGCACACACAACAACTGGGAGAACACAGTTGATTTTCTTACTTCTGAAGTATCCAGTGACACATCTGAAAATGTGATGATGGTTAAGCACTGGCTCAAAGATGACAAAAATCAAAGAAAGCTTTTCTATGCAAAGCTTTGTTTCCATAGTCTGTGTTCTTGAAAAAGTGTGTACTGGTGACAAAGCAGTGGGCTCAGCTACCCCTCTTATATATGAACAGCTTGACATTGTCATGAGAGAAATCAACAGAGCTGCAACTGTAAAGAAGAATTTCCTTGATGCAGAGACAAAGGCAGTTTTTCTAAGGAATGTAAAATGGGAAACAAAATAAAAAATAATTTCTGCTCAGGTTTCAGGACAATGCTTGACATGATTGGTGACTGTCCTGAGAAACATGGGAAAGGCACTCTCTTTTACCAAAGGAAAGCTTTGGATCTTTTTTGTTTGGTGGGGAGGGGGGAGGGGTAGGATGGGTCAGGAAACTCAAAGAAAAATGTTAGGGCAGCTATTCGAATATAATTTCCAAGTAACTAAAATACTGATATATCTGTCCAGCAAAAAGAGTACCAGAAAATAAATACACTAAGATAGCGGAAAGGTGAGGAGTGTTAATTTTCTGTACTCCTTAGCCTGACGCTATGTATGCTATATGACCTCATTATGTCCATGTTTGCTAAAGCTTTGTTCAGCATGTTCCAAACAAGAGAAAAACTTTACACTTTGGAAAACTGGCTGTGCTTGACTTCAACAAAATCACTGTAGGCAACCTGAGAAACTGAAAAAATAGTGCTGCTGGTGGCTATCAGGATATCAGGATGATGGCTCTGACTCTGGTAAAAAGTGAAGTGTTGCACACTGCTGAAGTATTTTTACAAACAGTTGATTAGCTGTTGCATTCTGATATATAATGGTCTAAGTATGATTAAAGACTTTAACTTTCTTTTGACTTTGCTGTGATACAGATCCTTGTCATGATATAAAAATATTAGCACCCATTTCAGTGTTTTAGATATGATTTCAATATGATCACTTATGCATTTAGCTTTACTGTAAAAATGATTATGTATATAGCATATCATAACTCAAGATGGTCTTCTGGTATTGGTCACAGTGATGTAGAGGATAGTAATATATAGCCTTTGTTAAATAAGAATGAGATGGAAATTTATAACAGGCTATAAGTATCATAATGAATATCTATAATAAAGTCTGCTTTTAGCTGTTGATTTTTATTATTGTAGGATCACCTGTATCACAGGAGCGTTCGTGACATTTGCCAGAGTTAGAAAGATTTATCCTTGGATTAAAGGGAAATGCCACAGCAGAAACTGCGACAAATTGTGAGTTTTTTACAGTAGATTATCTACAATTAATAATTAAAGAAAGGCATCTGAACAGAACCACTATACCCATCCCACCCCAAATTAGTTCTGGAATCAAAACATCATGACTAAACTACCTACTTAAACACTTTCAGTTTGGAGAAGTTGTAAGTGAAAAAGAGGAGCTCGTTAACAAAATCTGAACAAAAAAACCCAAAACAACCAGAATTGCAGGTAATTAAATTATCTCCTTTGGGATACTATAATTTTACAGGAGATGTGCTAATCTTTGGAGGAAAGGAAGCCTGAGAGTTACCAAGAAGTAATGCAAACTTAAAGTAAAAGCTGGGGCAAACATTTTGATGTAGCTGATGAAACAAGATATTTTCACATAAAGTATTCTGTTTCAGCTGTATGAGCTGTATATGAGCTTAATTTTGTTAAATGCAATTCAGCATAGGAAGGTATCTCAAAATAAAAATTGATCAAAAGTTGAGTTTTGATCTCACAAAAGATGCATCAGATTAAAAGACAATAAAAGCTTTCGGGAAGGAAAAGTTTAAGAAATATTGTCCTTACATTGGTAAAGTGTTTAATTTTCATATTTTCAATCATTTCACCATTAAACTGCATCTGCTCTGCTTCTTATTGAGATTTCAGTTTATATGTGTGAGGGGCTAGTCAGCTCCATATACTGGGTTCACAGCTGAGCTTCATTTTCAGTGATGCAGTTGCTAGGGCTGTGCATACTTGCTGTAGGGTTTTTGTAGAAGGATGACAAAAAGTAATTCTAACTCTGTTTCAGCTTCTGCCTAATTCAGAATTGGCACATGGTTTGACTGGAATGGTGTGTGGACAAAGCAACTGAGAAAGTTGTAGTCAAGGTTGGGAACTTAATCTTACTTTTCTGTTTCTACCATGGAAAAGTACCTACCCATTAGCATAAAAAGTAATAATGTTCAAAGAAATAAGTTTAAAAATTTCATACTTGCATATACGGAATGTCAGAAAAATACCAGTTGCAGTCAGAGTTCTTATATTCTTATCCACGGAGTGCGAAGTGTGTGGCTGCTCCTTTTGTCTTTTTGAGATTGTTTTGGTTGTGTATGGAAGCAACAAGGACCACAGGGCAGTTGTCCTTTTCATGGATGCAGGACAGGATGGGGCTGCACTCTGGGCAGCTGTATTTTATGCAGTGGAGTAGTCAGTTTTTGCTGAGTTGCACCAGTCATGTTATTTTCTACTGTTTGTGAATACCTTCAGAAAAGGTAAGTCTTTCTACTTCTTAATTCTTTTTTTTCTTCCTTTTTCTTTTTTTTACTGAGTCTGTTTAGTCCTGTCATACAGAGAATTCTCTTTAGGTCTACTAACGTCTTACTATTTAAACAAATATGAATTTGAGGAAATATTCAAATAATTTATACTTTAGTATTTGGAAGTATTAGTGAAAGAACTGAGAATTCTTGAGCATCTGTGAAATGTGAAGTAACTTCTAGGAAATATGTTTTCTCTGGGAAGGACTGTGAGTTGAGCCCTAAAATTCTTAAAAATATAATAATAATAAAATATTTGTATTTCTATTTCCTCTCAAAAGTGAGACAGCCTTTCATCAGATAAGCTCAGTTTCCTAAATTAAAGGACATGTCCAGTGCCCACAGCACTGCAGATCCATCTCACCTGCATCTGAGACAAGGCTGAGTTATTTTCTGGTCCTTACCAGGTCTAAAAGTTCTGCAGGATTTAGTTGCCTCTGTGAAACCACTACATCACCAAGAAATCAATGCAGAAGACACTAGACTTTTGCCTCTGTGAAGCAGAAATGGCAGTAGCTACATGAAATGACTAACACGCACTTACTGGTTTTTTTGAGTAGAACCACATGTTGAACACCCTAAAAAGCCACAGTTATATGGAAAGGAGGCACCTCTCTCCTTCCAACTTCCAGTCAAGCTTGGGACTGCATGCCAAAAGTATAATCTATTGCTGCTTTTTAAATTTTACTCATTATGTGAGATACTGTCAAGTCAGTCTAATATCAAAACCAAGGTTTTGTAAATCAATGATGTATAAAGCCTTGTAGCAACAAAAAAGCTTCCATGACATTAAAAAAAAAAAAGTCTAGGGAAATCTTAATTTTAAAGAAGCAGCATTTCTCTGCATTGTTTGTTACCGAGACATTGCTGTATCTTCATTTGTGAAAAACAGGCAGGGAACCTGATTTGAAGCAGGCACTATCAATAAAAGTGAGATTGATTGATTCTCCCTTACTTCGTTCTCTGAGTCATATATGAAAAATAAGCAGTGTACATAGAAAGATGTGACTTTGTTGTGATAATCCTATGCCTTCTGAATATAACTGAGTGCAATATCTATTTCTGCTTTTTCATATAAATGGGATTATTAAGCTTTATTTTACCCTCATTTTTCATGCAATTATTTTCTAATTCTTGTGCATTTGTAAAATTAAAAATAATTTTTGGCCTCCAATTCTTTAAATTATTGAAGGCACAATTTGGAAATTTCAGGCCTTTTATTTGGGTTGAGTGAGAAGATTTAGAGATCTTCCAGGTGTTTGGTCTTCATAATGTTGCAGTTCAAGTAACCCTAAAACAGTCTGAATCAAAGCAGCAGAGTTCCATAGATCAAAGTGTGTGATGCTGGGGCTAAACTTTGTGGATGGACTTGATAAATAGATAGATTTATTAACAACTCTGTTAAATATCCGTATTTGAGCCTAGTGAGTACCTTAATGTATTTTAAGTATTTGTAGGGAACTGGGGTTCAGATCTCTCATGGATAGAGTTAATTGAATCATTCATTTAAAAACAAAGACTTTTGAGAACTCTTTCCCCTGACTGCTTCTTTCTAGTTATCAAGCCTTTCTATTTGCTTTCTACTGTCTCTTTCCTTCTATTCTAGTTTTGCAATCAGTCCTTGAACGCGTTACTTTCTTTCCCTGTCTTACCTACTTTTGCTCTGATCTCTATTGCCACCTTGAAGCTTCTCGTTCTACCTCCTTTAGAACGGCCCAGGAAAAAGATGTTTTTTTTCAGCTTTTATTTTCCTGAGGCCTCTGTGTATTGAGCCAGTTGAAAATATGATTTTAAATGTGTAAGAATGGCCAACTAGAAAAACTTCCATCTAACAAAAGCATATGGAGGAAGGAATTTGTTTAGATGCAATAGTGTCTGAATCTACTAGGAGCTCCAAGACTTCTAATAGTTTTACTTCTGCAGATACGTACTGCTTCTAAGGAGATGCACGAAACTGGCACTAATTTTATAGAATCCTGCAAGTCAATCATTTTGGCCGTATGCAGTAAATTATCTGGATTCAGCAGACACTGGGAGAATTTAAAGACAGGGAAGGTAGTACTTTAAGTTGTTCTCCCTGTTCTTGTCTCTATAAGCTGCCTCAGTCTTTATCTGGAAAATGCAGACCTCTGTGAATAGTTTGTTTGGAGTTTGGATACTCTCTTAAATTCTTACTATTAGTAGATCCTAGTGACATCAGACTGCTGTACCATGTTTAAGTAAAAGTGGCAAGCAAACGCTGTACAACTGCTTCTAAAATGCCTGGGAGCTATTTGAAAGCTTTAGCATGTTAGAGGGGAAAATAGCCTGGTTCTATCTCCCTTTCTTGAGGGAGGGGAGTGAGTGTTAAAAGGGAGAGAAAACTAGCCTTGTTCTCCATAATTGCTTTGTCTGTCTGCCTAGCCTTTGGTATACTACTGATTTTTTTGAGCGATTGAATTTCTGTGGATACCCCTTCTGTGATATGATCATCAAAGCAACCTACTACTTGCTAATTGACAGCAAGTTTGTTCAGGTGTTATTTATTTTTAATTATTTTGAAGAGAGTTTGGCTGTGCTGGTTCACTTGTTTGTGTTTTCTATAAAATAATGTACTATGTGAGAGACCAAGGTTATAGCCTTAGATGTTTAAACAAATTTAGGAAAGGGCACTCCCTGTTTTATGCACTGAGAGCTAAATGGCAGCCTGGTGCCAACAGTAGGGAATGACATTTTATCATCTAACAGTTAGAAAACATTCAGATAAGCTACCCTTGCATTGCTTTGTAGGAGTCCTTCTGGGAAGGAAGATCACCTTTAGTAGGTTAAGGAACTACTTAATTTCAGTCTTTCATATAAAATAAGCATGACTTCTGTCACTTTTAAATATTTTTTTAAAATTCTATTAAACACTTTCTTTAGAATATTGTTGAAGAATGCATGCAATGGATCAGTGCTCTCTTTTATTTTTCTCTCATGAAAAATGAATGGTGTTGCCATAATGAATGGTATTCTAGCCTACTCAAATTCATTGTTTTCTCTTTTTACGTCGTATCTTCTACTAGTCTGAAGGTTTTACCTGGCAGTTGATTAAATTTATTAGAAAGCTGCTCTTGCTTAGCTGCCTAAGTGTTGTGGTTTTGGAATTCCAAGATGAGTCTGTAATTAATCCTGTGGTGCAACTTTGGCAATTTTCTTTGCATCATTCCAATTGGGAAAAAGTAACAAGGTTACTGTATGGGACCATGACTACTATTCAAGCACTTTTTCACATTTTGATACTGGAGGGCTTATAGGACCACTTCATACATAAATGATGGAGTTAAATATTCTTTTAGATCTACTAACATCAAATTAAAGTCCCTTTCCTAAGAGACAATTATTTGATACCGCCATTGAAGTTCTAATTTACTTTGTAAGAAAAGCCTATAATTGGACATTTTTGCCACCCAATACTGAAGAAATCACATGTACAAGTGGTCGTTTTTGTTCCAGCAGCACATAACTCTTCTCAATGTAAGTTTATTTGTATTGCAGAGCAGCCTTTTATTTCTATTTATTATGTGGTCTTTTGCGGCCTGTGTGCAAAACAACACCTCACAGTCCAGAGGTGAGACCACAACTGCTTCACCACAAACCATCCTGGGACTGTAGTGTATCAACTCTGAGGTCAGTAAGCAGAGACTAATAGAGATCAAAAGGGGAAGGAGGAGAGAATCACTTATAAAGAAAAAACAGTAAAAGAAATATCCAGAAGGATTTGGAGACTGTAGGGAATAAGAAAAGGGGAAAAAATTTCCTTGGCATATTCCAAAAAGGGTGTATTGGGTTTGCATGGCAAGGTTTTGGTAGCAGGAGGAACACAGGTAGCTTCTGTGGGAAGCTGCTAGCAGCTTCACTTATGTCCAATGAAGCCAATGCCAGCCAGTGCCAAGGTGGACCCACCACTGGCCAAGGCTGAGCCTATCAGTAATGATGGTTGTGCATCTGGGACAACATACTTAAGAAGGGAAATGCACAGGGGCAATTGCAGCTGGAGAGAGGAATGAGAATATGTGGGAGAAGCAGCTCTACAGACACCGACTGAGAAACATTTTCTGGTTTTGAACTCTATTATGCTTAATGTTATAACTCTTCATTCATTTGAGCTATCCCACTGGTAGCAGATGGACTACTTCTTTGAACAGCTTTCTTTATATGAGTTTTCAGGCCTCTTAAACTCTAAAATACTCTTGCAAGAAAAGAAAATGAATTCCACTAAGGAAGACATTTAGAAGTGGTCTGGACAAAACCCTGTGTAATTAACTATGGAGGATGGTCTTGCTACGGAGGATGGAAGACTTTCATGAGACTCTTTTTCAAACAGGAGATCTGATGTTAAGACTGAATCGAAGGAGCTGGAATTGTCCTACTACTGTAAAACCTCAGTCATGTTCTGATTCAGTATCATGGCAAGAAATAATTATACCTCCTCCCTTCTCCCCTCTCCCCCACATTATGGCTTCAGATGTCAAAGAAATGCAGACCATGGTAGAAAAGTAGCATTCTCCAGCCAAGTTCCTGATCTCTACACAAGGGGCAGCAGGGACCTGGCATGGGAAACAGTTTGGTGTCCATAAGGAATGGAGGATCAGACATGCCTGGTTCTCCTACTTAAAATACCTATATTGAGATATTTCATTGTGCTGTTGTATATTTGACTGAATTATTTCCTAACAGTGCAGTATGCTGAGCTTTTGAAATAAGCAGTAACAATTCTCAACAATAAAAGTCTTATGAAAACTTAAAAACTAAGTTAATATAGATTATTCTTTTTGTTTTACCTCCCTCTCTGACTTTTTTCTTTCCCTAGTGGGCAAGAATCAAAACTTCTACTTTTTCCAGGTTCACTTTGAAATAAGTTCTTTAAAAAGTTAGGCTCTGTGAAAATTAAGGGTCAAAGAAAACCCAAGTAACTGAGTTTTGGTTGGTTTGGCTTTTTTTTTTTTTATGTTTTTGTGTTTATAGAACAAATATTAGTAGGACACATGGTGTGTCTCATTCTGATTCTCTCAGTCAGCTTGTCCACATCATTAAACTATCCAAAGGATTGTTTTTTTTTGTGCTATTGAAAAGTTGTGACCTTGAATATAGTTGCGTTAGAATGCATTAATGAAGCTATGTTCAGAAACCTTTCTCTCTTCCTTTAGCCAGTACAATCATACTATCAAAGACCTGTGCCTGGGATTGATATTTTATGCATGAAATGCTTCATGTGCAGTAGTGACATAATAAGAAGAGGCATTTTATTAGTTTGTGCATGCCAAAAAGAATGGATAACAGAAATGCGAAGTGTGTAAGGGCATGCCTTAAGATGCCATTTTTATGAACACCTAAGTTCATCATTTTAAGGCAAACATGGTGCATACTTTGTGGTTTTTTATTTCAGATTTGCCAGGCCCTGTCTAAAAAGGTAGCACCCCATTTGTTTGTGTTCTTCATGCATATCTTGCACAGAAAATAGCCCATGTGGAAAGACAACAAACAGATAGCTGCAGCTGTTGCCACTTATGCTCCACAGCACAATTCTAGAAATTAATGGTTTCTAATCCCAAAAATAATATAGATACAGAATGGTGCTACATTCCAAACTGCCAGGCTCAAGTCCCTTGCTCTTATTTCATAAATATGTTTATAAGAGTCTGCCTTAATCTCTCAACTGCAAGAAAAGATTTAGAGATCAGTCTGTTTTTAAAGGTAAAGTTATTGACCTTTGGCAGCTCATTGGTAGCCAGAGAAATACACTGAGCTATCTCTTTGTTGAAATATTTAAGACAATTGTAAGACACCAGCGCTTTTGTTAGATAAAGCTCCTTCTGCTCTTGCCATCTACTTCATTGACTGAAGATAAATGCAAATGGTTTTGGCACTTAAGCTATTGTTGAAGTGAAGGAATAAAACATGCTTGTCTGGCAATTGCAGGTTATTAAAGACTATTAAATTGGTAATCCCTTGGAAATGGAGGTAAATCGCTCTTCAGCAGCAGCAACAGAATAGCTTTTGTCTAAGATTTTGATTATTGTTATTATTACTTTATGGTTTAGTAAAACAATCTGCAAATTGTTCCTGACCTCAGATTTTCAAAAATCATGAATCAAATCCCTTTTCTCTCAAGAGATGAAGAAAATATTGCCCTGTCTGTCTTCCCCTGTTTAAGCTTGATGGGAATCATCTTTTTTCGAACTCTTCTTTACAATTGGAAAGTTTATACTTTCTGAAAAAATGAAAGCAGAGGTGTTAGCATGAGCTGTACTGTAAGGAAAGAACACAACAATACAAATATAATGGTAGAATCACGAGAACTTGATGTTTCTAGAGAAATCTTTTATTCTAATAGATTCTAAAGCTCATCTCAAATAGATAAAGTTATTGACAAAATCCATACAAGTTAGGGGAGAAAAAAAAGCAACAGTGGCAACAATGAAAACTATTTTTCAATAGTTCTGAACTCCCACACTTTCACATGAAAATGAAAAGACATGCTTCTGTTTTTGAAAATCAGACTGCCGTTCATATTGCACCTCATTACCGAAGCTGAGTGACAGTGATGATGTATTGACAAATAAGATGCCTTCTATTCCATCCTTCTCTTCATGCTACATTAGCTTTACTCTCATCAGTAAATGTGTTATTAAAATAAGTGATATCCAAGATGATAGAGAAAGAGCTACTATAGGGAGGTTGATGTTGCCAGGGTCACACCAGCCCACGTATTATTAAAGACTTATATCCATCTTCCTAGTTTTATCCGTTTAATGTAATTTTTTTTTTGTTGACCTTTAAAAGTAAGTATTTTACCTTTTCTATGTGTAGGAAGTTTGGCTAACCTTTTACCATCTTGGCTTTCTTTACTCTATTGCTACTACTGGCAGTCATTGACAGAGTACAAGTATAGTATGTACTGTATAGCCTGTCCCCATAGTTCTCAAAAGTACCCAGCATCTTGATCTGTACTATCCTGGAGACTGGGAAGGAAAGAATAAAGATGTGTGAGAAAGCATCCTGGAAGCCTGAGACATTGTACTGTAGTGAGAGGTTATGGCTCTGCAGTCAGCAGTGCACCCAGAAGTTGTCTTGTTCATTTAACACAGGATTTCAAAAATGGCCTGGATTTTATCTGCCTGCCAGTTGTCCTTGAATCACATGCGGGAGTCACATGCCATATCTCTATGAAGCAGCTGGTACAATGAGGCTTGAAACTTGACGGAATTTTCAAGACGAAAGACAAAACTTTAATGGGAACATAAGGGAAAATTTACATGCTTCAGTCACTTCGACTACTGAAGTGATTCTTCACCTTTTTTGGACAGGTTAAGGGATTCCCCTCTCTCATCTCAGGCTAAACAACACATTGGGTTTAAACATGTCCTATCTATCTGGGCATAGCAGCATGGAAGGCTTAGTGAGCTGATTCAAACTGTCTTGAGTTCTGGTGGTGTGTTCCTGCAACGTCTGATGCATTTAAAAATGTGTTATTGCTTAAGGTCCATGGATGTTTTTAGGATTTGTTTTTTATAAAACACATTGTGACTGAAAGCTGGTGTAAGTGCTAAGTACTTGTATATTCATGGAAAACTTTAAGGCTAAGCACATTGCAGGGTCTCAAACATTGCATTGTACCAACCCATTAGAATAAATGTGAAACTTCAGAAAAGAACCAGATTGATGGATTACTAATGAAATTAATGATGCTCTTAAATTCGGGTAAACCAGCAACTAGCTCAGGTAACAGAAGGAGCAAGTCAGGATTTTGTTCTGACTGGCTGGGCCAAATTTAGTAAAACCTTACGAAGCTTGGCCAGTTTGCCAGGGAAAACGCAAGATTGCATAATGCAAGATTTTTGAAAACACCAAGTAGGAAATATAAAATATTTAGCAAACATCATAATGATCCTAAGAAAAGATAATGAAAGCAAAATCAGTTGTATGTTCAATATACAGCTCAAGTGCAAGGAGCAAAAACAGAAGACAGGGAATTATAGTAATGAGATGGGAAGTGTGTGAAAGAACAGAATCAACAGAAGAATGGAGAACTGAATTGTGAAGTACAAAAAAACCAATCCGCAACTACAGTGAAGTTCCTGGAAAAGAAATAGTAGGAGAATAGTAGCAGGCTAAGATCAGATGAGGGGATGTCATTAATATATGGGTGAGGAGGACAGCAAATGAATTGAAGAGCCCAGAATTTGCCTCAGAGAAGGGTGGAGAAAACCCTGAACACTGGCTGGAATGCAGGCATAAAATGATCCTGCAGCATTCACTTGACATAGCAACAGAAGGTTTTCACAGATCGTCATCTTGTCTCTCACTTACTGCAGTTCTGGGAGTGACTTGGGAAACTTGTCCTAGTGATGCTCTTGTCAGTGTTACCTCCTCCTTGCCTAGCTTCCATTTGCCTGGTGTTTATTTCTTCATGTTTCAGCCAGATGAAGATGAATTACATTAAGATGTGACTCGTCAAAGCTAATGCAGATTCTTAGGAGGCACATCTAAACACATAATCAAACCAAGGTTCAACATTGATTTCTGCTGTTGTCCTTGGCTTTGTCCACCACGTGTTTTCCAGTTTGGATTGTTTTATGAGCAAGACAGTTGCTTTACAACTTAATAACATGGACACACCATGACAGGGAGTTGTCAGGCCTTTTTAAGTATTATTAAAACCTTGCCTCAAGGAATATTTTAAATCGGATCATATTATAATCAGCATAGACTTTGTGTTTATGTACTAACTTTATGTGCTCTTTCATCAGTTTATCTGAAAAAACTTTTGTGTTTCACTCTAGAGGTTGCTTTATCTACACAAATTCTTCCTGACCTTACACCTTTTCATAGACTCTGTGACCTAGCAATAGTTTTTGGTAACTCTTAGAACTGTATGTTATGTTGTTCTCTAACAGAAATTGTTTCATATTTATCAGGTGGAGAGAGGAGGATGTTTGATGTGATGATTCAGAATTCTTACAGAATGTAAGTCTAGGAGGGACTATTGTGACAACTTAGTCTAACATTCACACATAGCACTGGTTGCAGAACTTTCTTGGATGATTCCTGAGCCAAAGAATACCTTTTAGTGAAACTGCATGGTTATTCTTGATTTAAGGATTACAGGTGATAAGAAAACCTGCCCCAAGGCAAGGTACTTCAGTATTTAATTGCTTCAAATATTTGTACTTTATTTCTGCCTCTCATTTTTCAAAGTAGCTGCATGTTAAATTTCCCAGCAACAGCCTTTTAATGCCTAGAACTTTATCCTCAGCGTGATGCTAAATCATAGTATAAGGAATTTGGGCAGGAAAATCCAACCTAAATTAAATTGGAAAGGGACATAACACATGAAAGAGTCAGCCCTTGAAGTATGACACTGACTTCCTTATACTTGATCTGACAGAATTTGTGGCAGTTGATCTAAACTTCACCCTTTTCTATACACTGTGGAGGATGACAGATGTTCAGAGGGACCTAACATGATTAGTGTTTTTGCTCTGGGATGCAGAAGAATGTGTTATGATTTACTTGCATTGTTGATTCAGTGTGCCTTGTTCAGAAATTTGTAACGAACACTGTGGTCACTTTTCTAAACTAATGCCTGAATTCTACATGCTTCCCCCCCCACACCCTTCAGTAGCAGTGGCTTATTTTGGCTGAGTCTGAAGGGTTTCACGCCTCAGCTCCAAGGCTATGCCTACTGATCACATTGCTGCCAGTGGGATTACTTTTCTTCCACTGTCATTCATCTGTACTTCAGGAAGTCATCTAGGACAGGCCTTGCACTTAAAAAAGCTCTGACTTCTTGTTATTTTCTATAACAGTACACAAGGCAGAGAACATTATGGGGGCAGTAGAAATATAAATATCTTACCGATACAGGGCAGTTAGGTCTTTTGGTTCCATAGTAATTGTCTAAGGAGCAACTTGAATTTCGAGTAGGTTTTGTATTTCATTGTGAATATTTCACATACTTCTAAGAGACAGCCAGAATCCATAAAGGTCATGTACTATTGCTGATTATGTGTCATTTGTCACAAAACAACCAGCTGATAAGATCCCCTTATGACCAACATTACCCAGCAGCTCAGATAGTTTGGGGGAGGGCCCATAAGAAGCAAAGGAGGATCAAGATGGTGATGACACCGATGCTGGCAGAGTGTCAAAAGACCTGTTCGGAGACTCCACTATTTTTTCTGTTCTCCACAGCACCAGTCCACAGCTCATATAAATTTAACCATTACAGGATAGGAAGACTCTTGTGCCACAAGTCTGCAGCCCATATTCCTCTAATCCACCAACTGCAATTGCCTGTTAAGCTGAAACTTCCACTTTCCATTGTCTTGTATGAATTTACTTTTTTACTCTGCTGGAGAGGTTTTTAAGTTTGACACAATAGAAAGAAAAAGATTATCATCGTCGTCAACAACTTGTGAACAAATAAAAACATTAAAAATATTATGGCAAAATAACATTAAACTGAAACAAATCCAGTAAGCTATGCTTAAGGTAGAAGATAGAGCCCAAAATGCTCTCAACAAGTTGTAACTCCTGTATTTGTTACAATAAGAAGATGCTCTTTACCTTGGAGGCAACATAAATTCAGTGTGTTAATACACAGGCCGCCAAGCCTAACACACTGCTTTTATTTAAATATTGTCCTGAGCACAACATACAGACACTGTACGTTAGCGGCATGTAAATCATTGCTGTGCTATAGCTACCTCAACCTATTTCTTCTTCATCTTTTTAACATTGTCAAAGTTTTGTTTCATTTCTTCACTTCCCTTGAATAAAGGCTGCTTTCAGTGCACAGCTCCAAGCTACCACTTTATTGCCTGTTCCAGGCCTATGGTACCTGGAGTTAATCGCCCTTCAGCTATGTATTGTTAACTGTGATGTGCCAGCTACCTATACAGGAGGAAAGGGCTTCTTTTTATACTAGAAAATAAGATATATTCTACTGAATTGCTGGGGTGGGGAGAAGCCTTTGTTGAAAGAAGGGAACTAGAGCTATTTTTTATTAGTATTACAAAGAAACCTGCACTCCATTGAGAGCACATGCTGCAATGCAAGGGAATGTAACATCTCCTGTGCTATCAAGACATTATTTGCAGCTTGTTTAATGAACTCAATTTCATTTTTATCTGCACTTTTTATATAGATAAAAAACAAATATAGGAATAAAAATAGATTTCTCCAGCAACATTCTTTTGGAGGTTGGGGGAGGAAATGATATAGCAGTCTCGACCACAGATATCTTGGTCACATTGTCAGGATGGACAACTCAGTCTGTCATTCATTGCCCATGGCGGTGAACTGGGACACGAGTTGTTGATATGACACTAAACAGAGAATTACATTTTTCTACACTGTATGGAAAACATAGATGTATTCTTGTTCTCTGTGCCTCTGAACAGGAGAACAATGCTGATAGGAGCCCGCTACTTTAAATTGTTGTTGGCTATTCACTGCATTGACAATAGAAGGCAGTTGTGAACTGGAAGAAAAAAGAAAAAAATCCTACTGGAAATGACAGCAACCCATTTGGCATACACTGAACAGAAATCAGACTGGGTTTATTCAAACAACGGTTGAATTCTTAAGCAGCCATAAGATCTCCTTTGGGGCTTGGAGTGATTGTGGGGTATCCCATTTTCTTTCCCCCTGGATTTCAGTTCTTTGGATACCAGGGTAATAAATTGAAAACTCCCAGTTCTATTTAAAAAAGTAATGACTGCTTAGTATTATGCTTCAAAGAGACAGAAACTACTGACAAAGGCCCTGTCTCCGAGCTGGGAACAGACATCTGGAGATATGTGTGGGGATGCGGACGTTGTTTAATTTTTATTTCCTTGTTCCAAGTAAACTCCATATCTGAGTTAACATCTGAGAGTCTTCCCATAGGTGCATGTAACCTCTAGATGTAGAAAGAGAGAGGTGATGTTCCCCTCCAGTTTGGAAAGTCAGTGCAGTTTTTCTGTGTGTACAGTGATGAAAAGAAATTTTCGAAAGTCCTGGCATGGCTATTTAGAAATACTCACGTGGAAACTTTAAAACCCTGGTATAATCAGCTTCTACTCTCTTCCTATGGACCATACAGGAGGATGCTCTGCCTCCTTATTTAGGCCTTAATTTCTTCAAGCTGCTATCTCTTATTTATTTATTCCCATTAGCCTTTCGACTACTCTTCATCTCACTACTAGTTGTCCAGTATAGAAACCTTGTGGGGAGTTTGGGCATGTTGGAGCAAGCAATGTATTAATGTATTGCTGGCTGCAGCGAGGCTCAGCACAACTTCGCATTTATCTGTGTTTCTGTTGATATAATTCCACAAATCCCGTTATATTCATGTATATATATACAGGAGGAAGAAAAGTCCAAAGTCTCAGCAAGGCAAAATCCCCCTTTTGTTTTCAAAGATGGATGGAAGACAGGGATGGGGGAAGAACCAGATGTTGTGATTCTTTAGCTACAGATCCCTAAAGAAATGTCTCAGGAGATGTGGGACATGTACTGGTATTCAGTAGATTGGAGCAGCTTCTAGTTTGATATCAAGGAACGTGGGCAGCTAACCTCCAAGCAGCCAGCTTCCATGAAGGGGGCCAAGTTTGGTCCCACAGCAGCAGAGGAAACACTATGATGGATTTTGTGTGGTAGAAAACCTGTGCGCACTTTGGAGGAAGCTAAGATGGGAGGCTGGGGATGCATTTTCCTGGAGAGAATGAGTCAAAGCAAGCTGGAGTATTTGTTGGTGTCATTAAGTGTGCTGACTGTCCCTCTGCTTATGGGATATGGGAGAGATCCCTGTGTTCCTCTGCCTGCACAGCTAGCACTTATCTTCCCAGCAGTGATTTGCTGAAAATGGAGAAACAGTTAGCTAGTAAAACTGATGGAGTTTTGCAGTTGTTAAAAATCAAGCAAAAGAAAAAGAAACCTCTAGTGATATCTGTGTATAACAAGGTAATATAACATTAAACAAAGAAGAGCTACTATTTGTGAAAGCTGTCCTGCAAAGCCTGCCATTGCAATACAGTTGTGTTACTCAGCTTTTGCTCTGTATTATCCAGAGAACTCCCAGAAAACACTGTGTCCTTAGAGAAAAAAGCACATGTAGTTTTTCCTTTCCTGTATACCTAAAGGGAAACTGGCTTTTTTGTCTTGCTTTTTGGGGGGGCAGAAGTTCTTCTAGTGTTCATTTGTAGGGGGAACCAGAGCACTCTATCACTTTTTGAAGTTTTTATCTACCCTTTCCTGAGTTGCTGGAGGGTAGCAAAGCTGATTCTGAAGTGCTCAATATGTTACACCAGTGCTCCCGATGGCACTGGGAAGTCTTTGGGGTTGAT
This sequence comes from Ara ararauna, assembly GCA_028858755.1. Taxonomy (NCBI): domain Eukaryota; kingdom Metazoa; phylum Chordata; class Aves; order Psittaciformes; family Psittacidae; genus Ara; species Ara ararauna. The sequence continues at coordinate 65,999,977 of CM054380.1, forward strand.
TATGTTGTAATGTCATACTAAGTGTTAAACAAATTGTGAGATTTGGAGTCAGAGAGGAGTGTCCTCCTCGAGGATGAGATTCATAGATCTATCACATGTTTATTTGCATCCTGTGATGTCAGCCGTTATGTATTGATCTTATAAAGACTTTGGTGAAATTTGTTGAAGTAGTGATTTTGCTGGGATGGGCCAGTAAGATTCATGTTTTTCAGACAATTTTCACACTTCTGCAACTGCAGTGGAAATAATTTGAAAACCTTGACAGTGCTGAAGGACATGGAGGTTCTTAACTATGCTGCTATTTTTCGAACCTGAGGTTCTTGAGCATCACTACATTGCTAGAAACAGAAATAACAGACTAGAGAGAATATGTGTATATTCCTATATACAGAGGTGGTAGAAGCATCTTAAATACTTTGAAGGTGATATAATTCTGGGCCTGAGGAGCTGATGAGTGAGGTTTCAGTACAGAGGTACAGATTATTTTCCTCGATTAAAAAAAATCTGAACAGTATTGCAAATATATATTTGAGCAAAATGGTGTATGAAATGCGGAAAATAATTCTGAGAAACCTCTTCCAGTAATTACTTCTAGATATCAGCCTACCACGCGTTGTCCAGGTGGTATGGTATTTGAGAGACTAAAGGTAGTTCTACAACTCTTTGTGACTAGTAAACACGTTAAATGACTGTGATATTTCACCCCCTCCCCTCCCAAGTCACAATCAAATACAAGTGCTCTCCTGCTTATGCGAGCAGCAGTTAGACAGGAAAATTAGGAAGTCACCAAGTCTGAGTTTAGGAAGATTAATTTATTACTTCTCTTTTTACAATAACAATTAGTAGACACAGACAGAAATGCTAAAAAAAAGTTTTGCAAAAAAAAAAAAAATTTTGTTTTCTTTCTTTCCCTTGGGTAAAGGGAAGAAAATAAAATAACATTTTTCAGTGGAATTTTTCCAACACAGTCTGTTTTATTAGTAATGTTTCATGTTCAATAGATTTGTGAATACTCTCATAAACACAATTGAGCTGCTGATATTAATTCGCTTTGTGTTACTTGTGGGAGAAAAGAAGTGAGGGAATAAGAATCTTTGAAAATGAAATAACATCTTTCATTCAAGTATCTTTTGAGAATTAGGGCACAGGTAACAATGGCCATATTCAATTACTAGTTTCATAAGTTTGGGAATAATCCATATTGATTAGAAATTTGAACTGCCTGCTTGACTTCTTCACAATTGCATTATTGACATTAACTAGAATTTACTTGTTCTTGTCAGGCCTTAGAAAAGCTCCTGTAATGAAGGGATATAGCTGGAGATAACAGTGAAAAGTTATAATACTTTGAAGTCTGTTCAGCAGGGTTTTGTTCTTTTCTTGGTGTGGGCTGGTGGGAGCTAGTGCGTGTTTGGGGTTTTTATTCTGTTTAATGCAGTCTAATTGTGCCATGGTATTAAGACAGTACATCTTTAAGTTTTCACATGAAAGTATGAGCTTTGATATGACAGAATATCAAAGTGAAAATTAATGTCCGCCACTTGTATATTGCCTAGACGTTACTTTAGAGAGAAAACAACAGGAGCGAGACGAAGCCATACATATGTTAAATTCATATCAGTAATAAAGATTAAGTAGAAGTTAATAGCATCCCAGTCATGCTTGTGGAGGTAATCTCCTTTCTGAAAATTCAAAATTAGATTTGGAGGATCGAAGCAAACAGGGGGTGAGACTTTGGCGTAATATTTTAATCAAATTGTCATGAATGAGTGGATACAATTAAGAATTCTGTCAGTCACAGTGCTGAGCCCCTTTTGTTAGTCAGCTGTTGTGAGGGATGCACTAGGGCATCGTGGGTAGAGATTAAACTTGACCTTTCCCAGGATCTTAATTTTTGACCCTCTGGCTAGGCTTTGCTTGTCAGATGGCTATTTTTTCTAATTATTTATTTATTTATCTGTTTTAAAGAGAGAGTAGCAGGGGTTGGGGACAGATAAAGATGTTTTCTCTGTGTTCTTTTTTCTTTTGCTAAGTATAGCAGACAAGGCTCAATAATGGCTCCCCGTCAGCTGCAAAGTGCCCATCTAAGCCTCTTTCCTTCATTACTTCTCTGATGTGTACTGTATGTCATTCCTTGGACAAATTTACAGCTGAAGAATCTGTGCCAAAGGCAATACAACTTAACGTGCAGGGAAATGTTTTCTATTCAATAAGTTGTGCTCTAACATTGCTACAGCAGGGTTGCTTTGCTTTTCAAGTCCTTTAGATGAGTTGGGCTTCTTTCTGGAAATTTTAACTGTATTTTTCAGAGGGATTTCTAAGAGTGGTTTGGAACAATCTTCTGTGAGAAATTTTGTTCTGTGCACTGTCCTCTTGAGATTATGACAAATTTAACACTGAGATTAAAAGTAAGATACCTTTTCAATTTAAAGACAGTGATACATATTTTAATTGCTGCTTATGTAAAAATGTTCTCAGCATAAAACTTTGTGCACTGAAGCATGATAGAAGTATATTTTATTGTGAGAGTTTTTGTGAATTCATATTCTGTAGGACCAGACTATTAGGTGTTTGCTAGTGGCCTGTTATAACAATTTGCATTATGGAATGCTTTGTGGCTCCAACTGAGATCAGACTCTGCTGCATTAGTCGTTTTCTGCACACCACCTGAGACATTTCTCTCTTCTCTGCTTTGGGATCCATGCAAATGTGAATCCTTAGCTATGGAACTATCAACCCCAAAACTTGTCTGAGAAGAGACTATCAAAACAAACAAAAAAATAAACAAAACCTCCAACTTCAAATTAATAAAACATAATGTCTCAATTCATACTGATGAACACTACTGCTGTTGAAAACCTCTGTTGAAAAGTGACTTATAAAAGATAAAATAAGTGATTCAAAAGGCTGAATTCATGTCTCTTCGCAGTGGCTTTACCAGTGTCCAAGCATTGAAATAATCTTAGTCTGAATCTGTTGTTGGAAAAACTGGGGGAAAAGAAAATAAAAATTGTGTTATTTCGACACAATAAATGGTTCCCCAAGGCATTAAAGTACATAAACACAACTACAGGAAACGCAAATATTAGATCCAGGGCTCACCACTCATTTATAAATGAAGATAAATCAGTTGCATGCAATAAACCGAGATTAACTTGATGCCTGAAGCATGTTCTATATTAGAGGTTTCCACATGCTCACACATAGGTGGATAGTCCTTTTTCTTTTATTTTCTTCTTTTTTAAAAATATGAAAATAAATTTATTATTTTAAACTGATCCCAACAATTCTGCTTTCTTCTATTTTTCTTTTCCTTCTCTGCCATTTTATACAGAGTGCTTGGTAAATAGGAAAGTGCTTTGGATGTTGGGTGACAGTATGTAATCTACATTCTCACTGTTTGTTTTACCTTTTGTTGAGGAAAGAATAGTTGGCAACTTGCGCTAGTACACCAGTTTCTTTGCACTCCTCTATACTGTAGGACCTAATTATATTTTAACACTGCATTTACTCCATTTGCCTGAAGAATTATTTTAAATAAACTGACAGACCTATTATGTGACATCACAGTAACTCTCTTTTTGGTTTTTTTGGAGTTTTTGGGTTTTTTGGAGTTTTTGGGTTTTTTTGTTTGTGGCTTTAAAAAAAAAATAAATAAGGGAAAACAAACCCTTCTGTGAAATCATCAGCAACAGCACAAGAAATTACATTAACAACATTTAAGCAAAGTGTTGAAAACATACTGAAATAAATGCTACTGCACTTCAGGGGTTGATAGGAATATGCATCAAAATGCTTGGCATTTAATTTTTTTTTTCTTCGGGAATTTAGCCAGTGAAATATAGCTGCCAGTGTCTCAGGCCTGCGTGTGTTCTTCTGCAATATGCTCTCGATCAATCAGATTTGCATAACTAAACTGTCGGCAAGCCCGCTCGGCTGCCCAGGTGCAGGGCCATTTGCATATAGAACAGTGAGGAGGTCCCAAGAGTCACTTCAGACTCCAGTGACTGCTGAGCCCGCAGTCCACACCGCACTGGAAATGAAATTGGAATGACAAAAAAATGGTTGTGCTAGTCTGCAAGGGTGAAATATGCACTTGTGTTTCAAAGGTTATGTAGAGATCACAAGACAGCATTCAGGCACGAGAATATGTACAAGCCTACAGGAAAGCAAATGCTGCTGTGTGTATTTTGTTTCCCTTCCCCCAACCAAATTTATACATATTTATTTATATATATGTGTATATATATATTTATATGCAAAATATTTTTTTTCCTTTAAATTTGTCAGCTTCACATATTCTTCAATCCTTAGGTATGGAGGAAGGCAAGGAGTGTGAGTGTGTTTTCACTATGTAGCACTTTCCAGTTAAATCTCCCGGGGGACAAAATATAAATAAATCAAGCACCTTTCCTTCGAGTTTATTTCTCTCTGGAATGTGCATCTACTTTTCCAGCATATTTGCCTAGTCCTGCTTCCTGGACTATTTATTACTCAATTAGAAGAGCTAAATGGTGAATTATTACCACAAACTATTGATACATATGGAAATAGAGTAAGAAAAAGTGGATTACAATACTGATTACTAAAAACTCTTTATCTGAGGCTTACCACAGGTATGGTTATCCCCATTTTACAAGCAGAAAACTGAAATGCATAGTGCTGAAGTGATTTTCCTGTAGGAAAACAGTGATCCATTGACACTCTGGAAGAAACAGAATAATTTAATGGCACTATGAAAGATCTGGTACAGCCATTAAGAAAGATGACCTCCTCTTCCCTTACAACATCTTGCTAAGCATTGAAAGCAAAGGATACTCTTCTTATCTCACATGATTAGGCTGTAGTGTAGCTGTTTTCCCAAGGCAAATTTTGGGGTGCTGTATGTGGAGTGAGGGGCTGGAGCCAACTGCACCTCCTCTTCACAGCACTGTGCATCCCAGACCTGGCAAGGAAGGAATACTGCAGATTTGGCCCCACTGGAAAAGTCTGTTTTGGTGGGGGAGAGCAGGATACAAGGTGTCCCTCCTGGTTTAAATGTCAGTTGTTGTCAAGTTGGCATCCTGAGCTGTTTCCATGACAACAGCTTTTTGTGCTGGGGGACGAGGTCATGCACCTGTGATCTTGATGAAAAGGACAATGAGAGAATGTACATTATTTAAAGCTTTTATCTTCCAGTACATGTTTGAGTATAACCTTGAAATTGGGTGAATAAAGGGCAAAGTATATTTCTATGCATAGAAGTGAGGTAAACTAAATTGGTTAGGAAGAGGTGCGAGGAAGATTGGGGGCATTTTACGGCAGGGGCACTTCTCAAACTTTTCATGGATGGGTCAGGCTGTCTCGTCAACTTTCCATTCTGTATATCTTTGGAGTGAAAGGAGTCCATCATTCTTGTGAGACTGAAAAGATGGGGGAAGAATAGGCAAACAGTTCAGCAACTGTCTTTCAGTTAGTGTTTTCCTGAAAGACGCTTGAATTAAGTTTGCTATTGTGGTTGTGCTTCAGATGCCCACTATAGCTCCTGTTGTTTGAGGCCTTGGTTGAACACTGAATGAAAAAATATTTGTTGACTCAAACAGCTTCCAGTTAGGGTGATTATGCATCACTCTGCACCTTGATTTGTTAAGAACACCTAAATACTTCCAAAGCTTCACTTAAAGCTTAAGTTAGATGTGACCTACTGGAAATAAATATAAATTGTGTTCTAGAAGAAATAAGCTGGTTAGTCCTTACATTTTCCAAAATCAAATGAAAATTCTGTAAGACAAAAATTCAAACCAGCCAAAGATACTTGTTTCTTTTTTTTTTTCAGTTTCTTATTCTGTCATTATTCTTGGTGTTGTCAGTTTACTAACATCAGAGCAGGACTGGGATGGCTATAATTTTCTTCCTTTCAGAAATAGTGGAAAACATTGTTCAAGTATTTTGTCTTATTAGGAAAGAAGTCTATAGGTGGCTCAACATGAATAAAAAGTTACCAGAAAGACATTTCTGTAAAAGAATAGTTAAGTAGTGGAATCAAATGAACTAACCCAAAATGTGAAAAAAAAACCCAAACCTCAGCTGACTCACATGCAAACGCAAACTGTATTATTACAAAATATCTTTGTATTTTTGTACATGTGTATGATCTGTAAAGGTAAACACACACATGGACATTTTTAGTTTAAACACTTACATTCTTTTGGCTGGGAGAGTCATCTGCTGCACTGAGTATTGAAAAATAATCCATAGACCATCCCAATAAAGCAAGAGGTGCAATGAGAACAATTGAACAAAGTTATCTTTGGCTATAAGTCATAAGCATCAGTGATTATTTGGATTAGAACTTTCACAGCTCGTATGCATCAAGTATTCATTTAAAATCAGAGCATTCAGAGTGGCTTTCAGATTTCTGCTCTGTTCAGAGGTAAAAGGAGCTTCACCAAGGGAGAAGAAAAAAAACATCACAAAATGAGAACAATCGTTAGGCAAGCAGATAGTCAGAGAAATGGCTACAATTGTTAGAGAAGACCATAAAGTTTAAGTAGTAGAAGCAGAGATGACTGCAGCCCAGGTTTATCTTTCCTTCTTTGTGCTCTTGGAAGGCAAGTGATCGTTACCCTGCTATCCCAATGGACAACAGATATTTCCTGCAATTAATTCTCCTGCACTGTCCACCTCCTGCCCAGTATAGAACTGCTAGAATACGTGGGAGGTCAGGAGCAGGTTTATGAGGCTGACATGAAAAAAATATGCCTATACAGATGCATACAGCATTACATCGATCCCCTGCTGCCAGGGCTTCAAGGTGTGTCCTAGCAGGCAAACCAGGCTCTGCCACGTTAAAGCAGGACAAATGAAAAATCAGTGTCTCCTCAGTGTTTTCACCAGCACAGTGATGATTCTAGGCTTTGATAGTCACATATTTAAAACTCTCCTTCTCTCCTTTCTTGACATGCAAGAGGAGACACTCACTGCCTCCCTCCCACCCACCTCTGTGTAGGTCAGCTGCTATGCTTTGTGCCACTGGGCTCAGGGATAGCTCAGCAGGGAAAGCAGTACGCCATCACTGTTACTGAAGATGTATGAGGGAGAGAGAGATCACTGTCACAATATATCTTCTATTTTCAATTTAATTAGTAGTCAGAACTTCATTTGTCAACTTAATCATTGCAGGCAGACACTACGGAGATGGGAAGTGGGGGAAAAAAAAAAAAAGGAAAACAAAACAAGGCCCATTGGTGGCTGTGGGTATATTTTATTTGTTTTTTTTCGGCTCAGTTTATTTCAGTATTCCATATATGCCAAAGTTTAGATTTAAAAGAAATGATGAATGTATGTAGTCTTGTCATTAAAAGTATTGGTTACAGAGGAACTTTTTTCCTCAAGTTCTTTCAGTAAAATTGTGGTGTAGCCTGCAAAACTAGTCAGCTTCTCCATATCCCCAGTTTCTTCATGTGTTAAGTTTATAAACATTTATTCTTGTTTCAGCTGAGGGAAACAGTAGATTTTGTCATTTGGATGCTGCTATGGCCAAACTGAATGAAATTTTGCACAAAAGAAGGAAAGAATCCATCTGGTTCATACAAGCCACTAATTGTATTTGCCTACCTTTGGGTAAGCCAAATTTTGAAAGAAAGGAAAAGTGGGAAACATTTAGTCTTTGGCTGGACTCTTCTGTGTCCAGGAGTAATGTGGTACAGCTTTAACAGGCATAAACAGTGCTTTCCTTACTCGGGTATGTTGAGTTTTCTTTTAAACCTATTTAAGTTCAGCATGTAATAGGAAAACCCCACAAAATGGGTTAAGTTTCTGTTCTCTTACCTGTTATCTGCTACTGAGAGGCTGTAATCACAATACAGAGCCTGGAGCAGAAGCTCCTTAGTTAAAATGGCAGACAGATGCCACAGCAGCCAGCAAGCACAGGCAGAAGAGGCTGTTGCATGCTTGGGCTTGCAGCAGTAGTGAGCTGTGTGGTGGGTGTTGTGTGTGTACTCAGTGACAACAGTGGTAGAAAGGATAGGCCCAGGCCTGAGTCACAGCTGCTCCATTCCTGCTGCTGCCTCATCCATGGGAGGAGATGAATTATCCACCAGCCTCATTGATGCTTCCCCTCAGCTGTCCTGCTGTGCCCTGTTGAGGAAGTGAAGGGACCTCTGCCCTGCAGGCCTTGCTCCTCATCGTGGCGGTGAGGGACAAGAGGTGTTGGCACTACTAATAAAGTTAAAACTTTCCTCTAAATGTCTTCAAAGGAGTTGAACTTGTTCTGGCCTCCTCTCATGACCGTGACTGGGAGGAAACTCCAGCCGCAGTTTAAAGGTCATCTTCCTTATTCCTGTTTTCTTATAACAATGATACTTTAAACTCCCACAAGTGTACTATCATACTTTTCTCTAGTTTCATACTTTTAAAGGGGATTAGTAGAAGTATGCCATTACTTTGAGGAAAACTTCAAAGGTAGGTGACAGTTTGTTACAGGAAGTCAGGGTTTTTTGTGCATGCTGGTTTTGAGCTAGCAGCTTGTGTTTGAGAGCTGCTGGTGGCACAGTGAGGAGGAGAGATGGTGAGTCTTAATCCTGTTATTATCTTCTATCGCAATGCTGTTACATTTCTGGGACATTTTTGCTGTCATGGGCTTGGGTGATTGGGAGTCTGTCTCTGGAGTTGCTCCTTGTCGCATACACTAGTAGTGAATGGTGGTAGAGGTGGCATCAGTTTGATGCTGAGAAGTCCCAGTAGACTATATATACAGTATATAGCCTGAAGAGATTACACAGACTGAGAGTCTGGGTGGGTGTCATCCCTACTATGGCTGCCACTCTCCCAGACAGCACATTGTCTCCCTTGTCATCAGCTGCTGAACTCTGGTCTCAAAGGACAAGATTTATCACATGTTTATGTGGATTTGCTTTGTGAAGACACAATGGTACACATATTAATTCAGGTCTTAAGAAGCATGAAAGTTGATGATTTGTCTTTGGACTGTTCTTTTTTCCATAAATATATAGTTTGTAACCTTTTTTTTTTCTTTTTTTGCAACTGAACTTTTATTTTGTGAATAACTGCTGAAAATTAACATAAAAGGGTGCACAGCCATTGTCATAGCCCATTCTTAAAGGGTGTTTGAATGTGCTTATATGTCCTACTATGCAAATGGCTTGGAAGGCAAAACTGCCTAGCTTTTACTATGGGGTGACGACTCACTAGTCACGCTTTGCCTCTCCTTTTCCTTCACTTTGTCCACATCAAATATGGCTTTTCAGCAATGTTTTCTTCACTGTGCATGCTAAGGACAGCACCCAGCCTTGCATGGCCTGAATCATAGTTGCATGCCAAAGTGCTGCTAACATAAATAATATGCAAAATGTTGCATATATATTCTAACTCATTTAGTAACATGACCTCTTATGCAGGATTCATGGAGCTTTTGGGTGATATTGTCTTGGTTTCTTAATTTAACTTTACCATCATTTGTAAAGCTTCTCTAAAGTTTCTTTGTTTTGAATATTTCTGATGTGCCTGAAGTATTTGGTACATAGTATTTAAATACTAAAATAATTAATTAAAAAGCCAGAATACCAGTCCTGACAATGTCACTCTTGCTCCCTCTCCTTCAGTCAGTCTTCTAGCCTGTTTCGTAAGAATTTTCTGCTTTTATGTCTAAAAAAAACCTGCCATCACAGAAAGCTGTTGGTCAGAAGTAGTGAAAATGAGCCTTACTCCTACTTTAACAATCTCCCACTATGAATTCTTTGTATCTCAAAGGAGCCCTTCATTATGAGAGCTTACAGCTTTTGAATGAGCAATGAATTTGTATGTCATTGCAACAGCCTGTTGAATTAAGTGGTTATGATCCCCATTTTACTGATGAGCAAACTGAGGGACAGAGTGACTTGCCTAGGGCTATGTGGTAGATCAGGATTTGAACATGCCTGTCTTCTGGCTTCAGCCACTTGCAGTATTTTTTTTTTTAATTTCCCTAACATTTTTATTCTTTCAAAAGCCTCTTTTCTTGAAATTTTGTTTAAATTGAGCGCCCTTATTAGAACTGTCTAAGGTCTACTTTTATTTTTAAATCTATATCTTTATATACACTCGTATATATACACACACACATATACTCTTCCTCTGCATGTATATGTATGTATGTAAAGATCCAAATTCTAAATGTGGGAGCTACAATTGGACTGAGTCCAAGCTGTTGTTTGCACTAACTTTGCTCGTTAGTTAGATGTTGTGTCTCTAGGAAAAGGTGCCTGTTTACTCGGCATGTTCCAATAATCTAATTGGAAAAGTGGAATTGCCACTTAAAAGATGTGCAAGAATGATGTGAAGAGATGATCTTTAAGTCATGAAGCTAAAATGAACTGAAGTTATATGCTGGAAAGTGCTGCCGTTGCTGCTGTGGAGAGAAGCTTTATTTGAAATTACAAAATGAAAATTACCGATCAATGCAGCCAGAATAGAATGATTGATATTTCAATTGCACTGCTAGAAAATGTAGCATTGCATAAAGATACACTATTTACCTTATTTTCAATTCCAAGTTTTTGCACATTGTAATAACATATATAAGTGCATAAGTGGGCATTTCCAGACAGTGTAGCTGGCAGCAGAGAGGAAAAGAGCTGCAGTATATATCAAAGTTCGGGCAAAGCTCTGCTGCTGTAGTATTTGCTTCTAGAAAAAGGTGACAAGAGTTGTCTCCCATGGCTGAAGTTGTGTTTTTTTTTTTTTCTCTGGGGGAGGCTGTAGAGCATAAGGGTTAGGCAAGAACTGCACCTTCTGTTGTCTCCTTCGACTCTGTTACCTGTGCAATGACAGGGTGAGGAATGAATGCTCCGAGTTCAGGACTTGTTACAACTTTTCTGTCTGTACAGCAGTTCTTGGGAAGTATGTAAAAGTTCACAGCTTTGTTCTTCACTGTGAAGAACCTTAGTTCATAGAATCATAGAATCACAGGATCATAGAATAGTCAGGGTTGGAAAGGACCTTAAAGATCATCTAATTCTAACACCCCTGGCATGGGCAAGGACACCTCGCACTAGACCATGTTGCCCAAGTCTCTGTCCAGCCTGGCCTTAGACACTGCCAGGAATGGAGCATTTACCACTTCTTTGGGAAAACAGTTCCAGTGCCTCACCACCCTCACAGTAAAGAACTTCTTCCTGACATCTAGCCTAAACTTTCCCCGTTTGAGTTTAAACCCATTGCCCTTTGTCCTATCACTACAGCCCCTGAAGAAGAGTCCCTCTCCAGCATCCTTGTAGGCCTTCTCTTCTTCAGGTTGAGCATTCCAAATTTTCTCAGCCTGTCTTCATCTGCCCTTATATCTCTTATATATCCCCAGAGTTGGACTTCCTGCACTGACGTTATCTAGTAGTGACACAAGAGAAGAATTTGTGCTCCACGCCTTTTTGATGGATGAAGTACAGAGTTAACATCATAGAGATGTAGAGCCTTGCTACATTTTGCTTTATGCATGAAATAAGAATGTTTTAGTATTTACACATAGTAAATAAATATGTCACCAGTCTAAATCTTGGGCCAGATCTCCATCCTTGTATTCTGGCTGCTAATTATTTATGATTCCCAGCTATGGTTAAGCCACTAAGCACATGCTTAGGAAAAGGGAAATACTTATTTGCTTACAAACAATAAGCGCAAAATGGCGCAAAACTTCAAGAATCTATATAACAGTAAAAAATTTCTTTTGGCTTTTGGAAAAGCCTTGTTTGAACCGTGTCTACACTTCTGGCTATATTTGACCTGCTGCTACTTTAAGGAAAGAAGCTTCCCATGAGAATGTGCAAAAATGTGATTCTGAAACTGCCTATTCATTTTTCAACTGCTAAAGGTATCTATACAGACAGGTTAAAAGATTTATATAAATGTTCCGATTTTCAGGAATGTTTAGTTCATTGTATTTCTGTAATCAGAAGAAAAGGTCAAGTCCTGCTTGTGGTTATAGGAAAACAATAGCGCAATGCTGTTTTCTGCTGCAGACTTCTAAAAAATTTACACTGCTGTAGTTTAATATGGAGTTTGGTCATTTAATACCGTTATGCCCTATTCATTACCCTTCCCTGAAACTCTCATTTGCTATGACATCATAAATTGTTGCTATGGATATGATTGCTGTGACACAAACATAGTTAGTGATTAAGATATCAAATATAAAAATGTTTTGTGAAGATGAACTCTTTAGGAGATGCAGTCTCTTTGCATGCAAATGTCCCTAGTACAAAGCAGAGAACGAGGAATGCAGAAAATAGAATAAATAACTAGAATTGCCTCTAAATGAAATGTTTTACCAAGTTTTCCCTGAAGCGTCAGCAGCTCTTTAAACATGCTGGTGATGGCCCATCACAAAGCCAGATGTTACCATTTATCAAGTAAAGTAAAGAGCCCCTCCTGCTTCCACAAATATGAACTGAATATGAAATCAAATGGGAAACTGCTGCACTAACATTGGAGAAGAGATAGCATAACTTTTAAGCTATCGACACGCTTGAGAGTAAAAGAAGTGTCTTGACAGTAAAGAGTGTCTGCAGCATTACTTGATTCATTTTTCAGTGGCAAAATTGCAGTCATATGTGTAACCTTAAATCATTTGATGGATGTCCTACAGGTTATGATTTCCTTCTCCTCTTTCTCTTTCACCTTCTCCTCCCATTCCATACGTGGGTCATGTGCTTCTTAGGGAAAGGACCTATCATGAAAGCTCTGAGCTAGCTTCCTAAAACCCAGACTAGCAAAATGGGCATATAAGTCACATGGAGAGCAGTTATAAAGGATTGTTACACTTTCTTGTAAGAGTACTTTCTCTTCCATGTCAATCTCAAACCTGGTGAAAAAAAAAAAGAGTTGGTCTATATTTAGCTGGATGCAGCAGAGCCAGACCTGGGTGACATGCTATTGGTCCCTGCAACCTATTCACCTACAGCATTGATCCTGATGCTTTGCAAAATTACATAAAGCATCCAAATTCTGCTCATCTCCAACACTGGCTTATATGATCAGTCAACACTGATAGTAACAGTATTTTTTTTCTGATGGTGTTTTACCCAGAAATTTGTCACTTCACTTGGGTGAGGACCTGGCTATGTACGATGTAGCAACCATTTTAATAGTGGATTGATGTAACTCACTGGCTTTGGGGTTAAGCGCAGAATCATTCAAAGACTCCAGATCTTCAAAAAAAGACTGCACTAAGCAACAGTAGTCCAGTGTTGTCGTAGCTGTAATAGTCCTCCAAAATACCCCCAAACAGTTTTGGAGGGAGAGGTGGAAGAAAACTGATAAAGTTGGCAAAAATAGATATACTTTGATGAATTTAAGTGCTTTTACAGGTCTGAAGGTTAAGCAGCAGGCTTCAAAGTACATATCCAGGGGAACTGCTTGCTGAACTTGAGTAGGTTAACTCCAATTAGACAATTCAAAAGAAGGGCAGCTGGGGCCTGTGGAGCACTAGGAGATACTAGCAAGAGAAAGGTGATGAGATCTTTGGCTGAATGGATTTTTAAATTTTTTAATCTATCAATTTTTGAGGAGTTAGTTGGAATGGCATATAAGAAAAATTATCAAATTTCAGAAATCCAGTGTTGCTACCAAGCACATAATTTTTAGCAGTGTATTGGGTTATAGTTTAAGTTTCCAAGCTCTTCTTTCTAGACGTAATTTATAGGTTTCCTTCACATATGAAGTCTGAGATCAGGATCTGAAAATCTGTACTGTGAAAAGTGTTATTCCACTGGAAATTACTGGTTTTGTCCTTCATATGTGGTGTTTCAGTGTTCACTCTGGTGCATAGTGATGAAGTGTATTGCATCCTGGAATGGATAAAGTATATTTCTGTTGCACTATATTGACTGCAGTGGCTATGGAGATACGTTTCCATTTCTGGCTATGTTGTGGTGTGATCTGGTTCTTTTCAGAATCTGGCCAAATACTCACACATTCACTACAGAGGTCATTTTTGTAACTACACTACAGCTAGTTTTTGCTAGGTCAGGTTGTGCTGGTGGATATACTGCAGGCAGAAGGGTGTGAAATCAGTTCCTCGTTTAACCCCACAACACGAAGTATATTCAGTGTCAGTCTGTGATTCTCTTTAGGCAAGGGCAATTTTGTTCCAGTGCTGCCCTACCAGTACTTTCTCTCCAGAAAGTGGACTGGGGCAAACTCCAACCCATCTGCAGTGGCTCCAAGAGGTCCTGTGTACAATTCCTGCCTCTCACAGCTTCCTCTCACTTTGGTGCCTGTTGTACCATTTGAGCCCAATATGTTTCAGGAGGGTGGTTGTGGAAGTGGGGGAGGGGGTTGCTAAATTATGGTTGCTGTGGGAACCATAACTTTGAATTTCTTGACATCTGTCCAATGACAATCTCAACATTATCGTTGCATTAACATAGTTTTTTTTTGCATTTAATTAAAAAAGATGATGGCCTGGAATCTGTTAAGGAATTTAAAGCCAACATTTAAGCTGTTTGCTGGGAGCAGATATGTCAGAGCCTCTGCTCTGGAAATGCTCATGTGTGCTCACTAAATAGTCTGACAATGTAGAAAAGCCACAGAGGCAAGAAGTGAAGTAAAAATGTTTGTAAAACCATTTTCTGCTTGTCTCCTTCTGGTGGCTTTGCCCATAGAATGATGGAATCAGACAGGTTGGAAAAGAGAATGAAACTGCTCTGACTGAATTTAAAATAAATTTGAATTTAAAGAATTGTTTCCAGTTCCCCAAATGCCATCCCTGGTGCTGGCCACTGACTCACTCGTGTGTGCAGGCTGAGTTTTCTCCAGCCTACATTGTTGTCCTGCAGGTTCTTAAGAGATGATGGTAGAAGCTCTTTGAATTTATCAAGATAGAGGCACAAGACAGTAGTAAATGCCTGACTGCAGTATTCATCCTGATTTCTGGAATCTTAAAAATGTGTTTTGGTTTTGCCAGATAATATTCCAGTGCACTCACTAATTGGTTTTGTTTCTAAGGGTTATGCACAAAAATGTTTACCACTGATGGATGTTTCACCTCAAAAGGTTTGGAGCACTGAGCTCTAGAACTTTCTTTTGTAACCTCATGTTATTTCAATAAGTTCAGCTATCAGACAAATAGACATATGGACTATGCTAAAGTTAGGTGCTGTAGATAGGAGAAAGATGTTCATATGGCACCAGTGTTATTTAGCCTTCTCGCATAACAGAATACCATACTGTTAAAAATTGTCTATTTTTATGTAATTCTTCCACTTATATTGAGATAAAAAAATTATTAGTCTAAGGTTGGCTCACATCATCAGAGATTCTAAATGTTGGCAACTTCCCTACAGTCTGTTACAGGCAATAACTGCCAGGGAAGTTGCTTGAACACAAGCAAAAAATAGGTCTTCCTGCTGAGCCACCAGCCCAGCAATGTAAGGAAGAATTTAATACCATGGCCTTAAGAAAGTTTCCGAGTTCTTCACAGGCAGTCGTGCCTTCAGGAAGGTGATGGAGGGAGAATATAAAATCTCAGAGTTACTGTAAGCCTTGAAAAAGTTGTGAAAGAAGACTTGGCAGTTAGTAGCTTTATGTAAAAAATTTTTGCATATAAATTGCATATGCATATGACATTTTAGCTCCAACTTTACATGTGTTTTGGAGGTTGGATGCAATCTTGTCCCTGCCTGTCTGTTTGCTTTTGCCATAGCTGCATCAATATTAACCCTGTTGGTTTTTCCCCCGGCTTTTTTTCTTAATTTCCCCCTCTTTCACTTTTGATTTAAAAACTAGTTGGTTTCTTTTATCTTAGGAAAAAAAAAACCCAAAAGACAAAAAGCAATCAATCCCAAAAAAACCCAACAAAACCAACCCCGTAAAAAATAGGCTTTTTTTTTTTTTTTAATTTTTTTAATTGAGCTACTGTTTTTAAAGCATGCATATTTCTTTTTTGTCTTTTGGAGTAGACTCTCCAATATTCTTCTGGTGACAAGAAATGGCTAGAGAGCTGATAAAATGAAGAGATATACCTTTACTGGAGGCCCTTTCTCTTCTTTAAAGAGAAAGTAATATTCTTTAACTATCACTGCTATCTCTTCTCTCTCTCCATCTCCCTCCCAACAATGGTATCACCAGAGAAACACTGGCTTTGCCTTACCAAGTAGCTGCGGGCTGTATTAAAGAAATACTGCTATTCTGAGCTTAGAGTTGGATGGACTGTTTAAAATGACTGTTTGTAAATTAGCTTCTTTTTTTGTTTACAAATCGTTAGTGAACAGCCTAGTTCATCTCTCTCTATTTTTGTCTCTTTATTAATATCCTTCTGGTGATCATATTTTATTCTTTGCAAACTGTTTTGAAAAACAGAATCAGGTTTTGGCTCATCACTGTAAACCCTGTTTTTAAGACGTAGTGACATGGGGAAGCTACCCCTCGTTGTCTGTGTGACTGAAATGGTTGTGGCCAGGAGCATCTGAACAACTTGTAGTTCTTCATCTTAATGAAACATAATCAGTGAAGAAATTTTCACACTTGGCCCAAGTAGAAATTGTAGTTTCCACCAATATTACTTGATGAAATAAGCAAACCCCCTTTCCCTTCAGTTCTAGCAAAAGTTATTAATTTCACTTTGACTTACATTATTACTGCAGTGAGAGAATCAAGGCACTCTGGGGTATGGTAATACATCACCTACCTCTGTAGTGGAAGGGAGCTTTTATGTCAGAAGTAGTTTATCAAGTAATTTGCAGAACTGCATCTTATTGCTAAAGCACTTTCCCTTTATCTAATATTTTTTGATTATTTGAAATTATGTTTGGATTTCAGTTGTGGGGTTTTTTTCCCCTACTAAAATTTCTCATACGACTGATTTGTTGCAGCTGTTTTAATGAACTGAAATTTTGAGAGTGTTGAATAGCTAGGGATTATCTTTAAAGCTTCATATTTATTAGCACACACACACACAAAAATATCTCTGAATGTTTTTAAGTAAAAAAGCTGTTTTCTCATAATCATTTTCACTAATTTACTGAGATGGACATATGATTTAGTTAATACCTTGAACCTGTGGTCCAAAATAAATGATATTGACAATTCAGTGGTTTGTTAGCAGAACATTTAATTTGATTCCTAAGCATATAAAAGTTGCAGTTGAATAGGAGAATGTAGCTGAACATGAGTTGTAATGATGCATCAAAAGGTATGACATCCCTGCTCAAATCTTTATAAGCAGCAGAAGAATTTTAAGAACTGAATTACTATCTGAACTTCAAAAGAGACCATCTATTTCTATTAATATAAAGAACAATTGAGGGCTGTTAGCCATTAAGTTATTTGAATTTGAAATTCATCAGAAAGGTGGTGGAGGAGGAATATATCTGCACTCTAATGTGGATAAAGGATTTTCTATGTGAGGTAAAATTAATTCTGAAATAAGAGAAGTTTAAATAAACTCTGAAGCGTATATGCAACTTTCTCTTCATAGTGCCTTTCTTCTAGACTCAGCTGAAACTCAGTTTCTCTCCAATCAGATCCTAAATAACCTTAAGATGAAAATATCAATTTTGATGGAGTAGGTCCATTCCTGATTATAAATTTTCTGAATGCTCAAAGGTTTCTTCTCTAATTCTCTGTAGGATCAGCCTGGGACTGGGGAAAAGCTTCCATTAAAGAACGGAGGTTCAAGTGAATGGATAGATAGGACTTGTTTCAGAAGGAGGAGAAAAACAACTAAACCAAGCAAAATTCAAATCCACTTTATTTCTTTCATTTAGGTATCTCAGAGATAAGCAGCTTGGATGCAGAATGAGATGAGAGTTTTGTGTATTGAAATCACAGTCACTAGACTGTAGAAGAAAACCATCAAAATTTATTTAATGTCTGACGCAGGACATGTATCAAGCCAAAATCTTGTATTTTGCAAAACAGAAGTTGCATGTGAAAGGAAAAAGAAATAAAGAAAGAAGCTTAAAGAAATAATAAGAAGAAGGAGATGGTGGGAGAAAGGCAGTACTAGAACTGCAGTCTTAGCCCTCTAAACCTTTTTGCTTCTCTGATTGATACTTTTCAATTATACCTTCCCATTTCACTGACATTTGAAATGCTTTTTTTTTCTAGCGATAACTTCAAATGCTTAAGTTCCAACAGCACCAGTAACCCTGTTTAGCTGTAGTAGTAAATTGGTTCCTTGTACAACATAATGGCAGTGACAGCCTTTTGCTAGGGAAATGAGTTCTCCAATGGGACATGCCTATGATAAGACGTCCGGTTTTGAAATTGTATTTCTCTGTATCAGAATTAAATCTGGACTTTATATTTCTTTCTGCCACTGTTCTGTAGCTGGTCTCTATATAGTGCGACCAAAGACTGACAAGTAATGCTTACACAGGAACCCTTTCACTTAAATTGGATTTGTCCTTTTATGTTTCCTCTGATTATTAGCTATTAAAATCTCTCAAACCCTTTTTAAACAACGATAGGGTTTGGCAAACCTGAAACTCACTGACTTGGAGAGGGGAAAAAAGAGAATTCTAATATTAAGAGCAGTAATTTCCTTCTGTAGGTAAAATTAACTCTCATTTAGTAAAATACAGTATTGATTCCCTGTATTATATGGTAAGATATGTGGAGTATCTTCATTGTGTTGAGAAAGGTCAGGATTTGAATGTATTATATTGACACAGCTAAAGGCCTTTTAAAAAGGATACCAAAGAAAACACAAATCAGTGCCACTCCTGGGTACCTTTAGCAAATCCAAGCCTGCTTTCTTCTGGCTGTCATATTGTGTTTCTTAGAGCCTTTAATGGTTAAAACAAAAGTAATGTGCCTCCTGTGCTGTTTGATTTGCATTGGTGCCTGACAGTACCATAAGTGTGTGCATTTTGTTAGAGTACTATTACTATATGCTTTAATGGAACAGCACAATGGAGGTCACTAGGAGATCATCAGTATATGTAATTTCATTTTAACCTTAGGTTTACATTATCACTTAAATAACAAAATAATAATCAGTCTGTGGGAAAGGGAAGTTCTTTTTTCATTTCTTGCAGTAAAAATTAACTCAATGTGAACCCTATATTGGTCTTCTCACTACTGTACCAATGCCATTTTATTTTTCTTGAAAGAAATGCTCCTGAGAAATTTAGCAAAGAAACTGCTTGTAACTTTAAAGATCTTCAGAAATAAAAAAGTAGTTTACATTTCAGCAATAGCCTCTGACACATTTCTGATTTCATTTAAACATGGGATGTATTTGCAGTAGAAACTAGAGACAAGAATGCTTTCTGAACAAGACGGATCTTGAAATATACTTTCTTGAAAAGGCTACCGCACTGGTACATATACAGACTATAGCATTTATGCATGATTTGAGGAGGCTGCAATTTTTTGCTTTCATTTGGCATCAGGGATCTCTAGCAGTGGACAAGATGATTTTTTTTTCTTGTTATGGTAGTGATTCCATTGCACCCACTAAATGATTAAAAGTTATTTTATCAAATGTTTTAATTTAATATGTAATGAGGATTTGGCCCTTTAATTGTTAATATTTTTGCTTTTTAAAACATTGACCAGAATATAACTTTTACAGCCCTTTTCTGTGTTTTCTAGATGTCATTGATAATCAGAAACGTTGAATACAGAAGGGCAAGTTAAATCCTGTCATTGAAACAGCAAACAGCTTTAGTCAAATGTATTGGCACAGAATTAAAAATGCATCAAGCATGTATTTGTCTTCTCAATGGGAAGCCCTTATTAATAGTTTGAAGAGTAGAAAGCTTAGCCTTACACAACAAGCACTGTAGTAGGATTTTTTTTTTAAATATATTTTAATGTGTGAAATTGCAGGATGCCAAGGTTGCCATTAGAGCTCCTCTCTCATTCCAGTAATTTTCCCACTTAGATTCATTCTTTCCTTTCACAAAAAAGCACTTCACAGTGGTCACAGCAGAAATGCAGTGATACCGAGTAGAGTGCAGTAGTCTTGCAAGGTTAATTACTACACCACTGTCAAAATATTGGACAAAACTACGAGGACATGAGTCGGCTCAGTTCTCTGAGAATTCTCTCTCTTTTTCTTCTTCTTTTGTGTGCAGGGCTTTTCTAAGGAAGTGCATGTGCTTTATTCAGAATTTTAGTGGAAATGTGGTGTTATAGATAAATTCTTTTCGAGAAACCCACTTTTTTCTTTCTGACCCCAGTGCAACACGGTAGGATGAACCTGTAAAAAAAAAAAAAGCATTCTCAGTAGACCTGTGGACATGACTCCTACCTCAGGAGACTCTCTGAAAATAAATCAGGTAAATTGTTTGTCTTCAAAGCTTTGTTTTGGCTTCTGACTAGAAATTTAAAAGCAAGTGTTTGTCTGCAACGCTATCATCCTTCTCTGTTCAGCCAAGATGTGTGGCAGGTTTGGGGAACTTGAAAAATGGTTTCTTTGTATTTGGGAGTAAACTATATCTAATTAAATTTTAAAATGAAATTAAGGGAAACCACCAAATCTCTGTGTGGCCTGGTAGATATCACGGTCTGTGTTTACTAGCTGTGGGCCATCAGGTTGGAGTCCCCTGAAGCCCCTACTGGAAAACTGTAAAACAGAAAAAAAGCAATCTTGCTTCCTCATTCACAAATTTGATAAAATTGTGGTAATGAAGAGTGTGTATAGATCTCTCTTTGGGTTACAGTTTCTCGCCAGTGCTTAGGAGTGTTTCTTCTACAGATGATGACAGAATGGCCGATGGCAAAATCTGATCAGATTTGCTTTGGACCACAGCCTCCTATTCTGACCCAGCCCAATGATGTCTCCCAGCTAGGTTAAATAGCAATCTTGCTAGCAGGTCAAGATTAGTCCACTACTATATTTCACCCAGACCTTGCTGTGTTGTCATTTATGTTTTTGACAGCCAGCAGTTGTCATTTGACCATATTATTGTGGTCCTTTTGCTGATGATTCCTGGATAAACGTGCTCCTTTCTCTAGCTGTCAAGTCCAACCCAGCCCACTACCACCACTTGACATAACTGGCTTGGAAGTTTTCCCACGAATGGCTCAGTCCAAGGAAACGGGTTCCTTCATTACCATCCTCCACCATACCTCTGTTTTAGGCATTGCATATTTGATCAGGCAATACAAAAGTTTTGTATGGGCCATCAGGTCTTCAAAGGTTTCTTTGTGTGTTTGCTGAAAAGGGAAGATGATCTGACCCACTAAGGTGAGTCCAGAGTTTATTTTGAGCACCTCATGCAGCTGGAATGAGAAATGGGCTGAATAAATAGAAATGAAGCTGAGGAGAAAACTGAAAGATTAAATGTGCAAAGCATCTTGTTCTTTCCTCTGCTTTCACATGACACACATTTTATTATTTACTCTTCTCAAATTATTTTTTTTAAATGTGCTTATTACATTATACTGTAAGCAAAGAACAAATTACTTCAATTTAACAGTGCAAATAAAATTAACAAGCTGACCTTGTCTGCTAATCATCTCAACCAAATTTGCAAGCAGCCATTAAAAACAAAACAAAAAACCCAACCAACAACCCTAAACCTTCAATCCATCATAACTCATGATCTTATAAAAAACTAACACATCTTTTATCCCACTTGGAGGCCTGAGGCCCTTCAGACAAGTAGAGCTGTGAGCAATCTTTTCACTGGTGATTCTCATTTGGCAGACAACTGACCTTTAAGTCTGGGGACTTTCACCTTGTGCCCTTTAGCAGAATTAGCAGTTAGAAAAGTGAGAAGAAGTGTGGCTTTTTGAATAGTCAGTCTTTAAAGGCCTTGGTGAGTTAAAATCAACACCTTAAATTATACCCCCAGTGAGCATGGCATCCCATTTTTCTTGTTGAGCATATTTATTGCACGTTCTTTCTGACCAAGAGAGCCTATGGGTGGTGGCATGCTGTATTAAATTAAACTTGTCTCTGACATGTAATTTTTTAAATTCTTCACAGTTTTGCTGCCCTCTTAAATAAGCATTATCACCTTCCTAGTATCAATAGAGAAACTGAGGCATGGAAACTAAGCAATGTGCTAGTGTCAAAGGTGTCGTGGTTTAAGCTCAGTCAGGCAGTAACTCAGAATCAAACAGCCATTCCCCCCCCTCTTCTCCCTTCCTCCCTGCTCCTAGAGGGATGGGGAGGAGAACTGAAAGAACGTCAACCCACGGGTTGAGATAAGAACAGTCCAGTAACTAACTAAGGTATAACACAAACCACTGCTGCTACCACCAATAATAATAATAAGGGAAATAAAAAGGGAAGAGAATACAACTGCTCACCACCCACCTACTGATGCCCAGCCTGACCGAGCAGTGACCTAACCCTTCTGGGTAACTACCTCCAGTTTATATACTGGGCATGACGTGCTGTGTTATGGAATACCTCTTTGTCTAGCTAGGGTCAGGTGTCCTGTCTCTGCCTCCTCCTGGCTTCCTCTCCTCCCTGGCAGAGCATGAGACTCAGAAAGTCCTTGGTCAGGATAAACATTACTGAGCAGCAACTGAAAACATCGGTGTTATCAGCGCTGTTCCCAGTCTGAAAGTGAAAAACACAGCAGTGCACCAGCTACTAAGAAGGAGAAAAATGACTGCTACTGCTGAACCTAGGACAGAGGGTCTGATTTCAAACCTATCTTACCTGTCTTAATTGGCAGCTTAGTTTTTAAATAACTGTCTTTTGAGTCTCTTCCAGTTGTATACATATGGCATTTTTTTACTGGAAGCTTATTGTCAACAGGCTTTTTTCCCTGTAAAAAAATCAATACAATTTGAATTTTTCTACCCAGACTGAATCCTCGGTAAATTGTTGTGGATAGTTATTGATATTTTATATCTGTAAAATTTTATTTTTCTTTTTTAAATAACATTAAGGTAAACAGAAGTCTTATTGTGTTCATTTTACAGGATAACACTTATCCAGACAAAAGAACACATAAGCACACAGCTTACCTATAGGAAAGATGCAGCAAATCACTTCCAATAACACAAAATAAGAAGAACAAAACCTTTCCATTGCTGAGCAGAATGGGAAGATTGCTTTCTTGCCACAAATTTTGATTGAATTGAGTCTGTGCTTTTGGAACTGATTCACTGATACAACAAGAAACATCATTTAACTATTCCTTACACTTTCATGCCCACAGAAAACACAGTAAAGGCAGAGAGGGTCTTAAATGAGGGCTATGAGTGTTACCTTACCTCACTGAATCTGGTGAGGGAAAGAAAGGAAAGAATATCTATCTTTTAGACATTCTTCCTGCTTGCTTCTAGATTGTCTACAAAATATAATGGAGACTCTCTCCTATTTCACTTTGAAGGCAAATGGAGCAACCATTTCTAGAAGCACAGGTGAATGGAAAGTTGAGGAACAGTGCTGAATTTATGAAGTCTCCACTCATCCAAAACACCACAAGTACTTCCAGTGATCTTGGAGGCTTACAGCCTTTGACATCAGAATCTTTCGAGAAAGCACTGCAAGATGCAGTTGCAGTGAGCCTGAACCTGGGTCTCACCTTCTTTCAACCTTTGACTGGAAATCCAAATCAGACCCAGACTGAGTTGGATAAAGTTTCAGATCAGTTTATTTTCGTATATTGTGTCAGCATGGTAAAATAGGCAAGGTAAAAAATTTACATGAACTGCAATTACATACTGAGGACGGTAATAATAAGTTTTAGAAAGTAGAATGAAGGGAAAAATAATGAATTCCAGCAGACTAATGAATGGCTAATGTGGGCTTCTTAGGACAAAGAATAGTTCCAGGGAGCCATGATCCCAGAACTGACTTGAATGTTGTGAACAGTGATGCGCAGTGACAAACAATTATGAACGCCAACATTTCACTTTCAAAAGTGTTGATATTTTACCTATTATAAAGTATGACTGATTTAGGGTCATCATGTCATACACCAGGGCTACAATGGGGAAAATTGGAGTTAATTATTGCTGAATGGGATGCCAAATTATAATAGTAGTCCAGAGGATGATATTTTGAAATGTTTGATTTCTCTTTCTTCTTTTCTCTCTTTCTCTTTTTTTTTCCTCCTTTTTTTTTTTTTTTTTTTTTAATTTTTTTAGCCTTCACTGTTTTCTTGTTCCCTGTGGTGTGTTCAGTTCCTAGGGCGGCCTGAGGAGAGATCAGCGATGCTGTGCTTTGTAGTCTATTACAGCACAGCTGTTCATCAATTAGAATGGAGAAAATAATCTCGCTGTTTTAGAATAGCATGATGTGCCTTCTATGTTATCAGGCAAAATGCAAACTGGATACATAAAACCCACACAGTGAGGCTGTCAGTGTTAGGGGGAACCTCTGACTCAAGAAAGTTCTCCTTTATTTTTCTCCTTTTCTCTGCTAGTTTAAAACTATAATTACAAACTTGAGCACCCACTCTACCTTATGACATGAAGGAGCATCCACAGTTGCCCTGCAGGAGCCAGTAGAGCTATTAGTGAATCAGAGTTCAAGAGTAAAGCTAAGAAATCTGAACCAATGCTATGTTAATGCAAAGTGTCAGTTTGTACACTGCTATTTTTTTCCTTTTTTTTTTTTCCCCCTTCTTTTTCCATCAGGCCATCTTTTCTTGTAATAGCAGAGAATGTGTGCTGAAAAGCAGATAGTTAGTGCCACTTTGCCACCATATGCCTTTATATTTGGAAATTTGCATAAACAGCAAAACATTAAAACAGGATTTATAACCCCCCTCAAAACCAGAAAATATATGCAGAAGTTTCAAAAGGAAACCATGGGAGATAAGTTAAAAAAAACCCAACCCTAAATCCCATTAATTGGAAGAGGTGTATTTTATTTATATTCATAACATGTATCTATTATGCAGACTGTGTAGTGTACAGAATATTGTTTTTATGGGGGTTAAGTAGCCTTGCTCATGGGCAATGTTCTGGATTTCTGTTGTAATTCTTAATGTGTTGAGCAGAAACTCAGCAGCGACTGCATTAAAAACCTGAGAGGTAGGGAGAAAGATGTACCATAGTTAAAGCAGAATCAATCCTTTCTGCTCTTCCACAAACGCATTGGCATGTGCTCTGGTCCCAGTTGCATTTGATCTTTCTCGGAAGCAAAAAATCCTCATACTTTGAGATCCAGTAAATCAACTGGGATCTAAAGGCCTTAAGGAGGTTAAAGATTTCTTCTTACAGTTGTGGTTTTCCACTCTGATCCATGCTTCTGCAGAGCAGACATGGACCCAAGAGTTATTACAAAGAGGCTGCTTCATTCCTGAATGAGTGATGCAGCATGTCTGAATCAAAGCACTGTTGAGCAGCTTTTTCCAAAGCTCCCACTGAGAGCAGCAGGTCCTGGCAAGAGAGTGCTCTGGGCTGTGAATGGCAGTAACCACTGAGGTCCTACACAGCACTATGGTTGCTCCTGCCTTTCTTATTTCCTCCTTTTCCTCCATGCTGAAATAGTTATCAGCAGGCCTAGCTCTCCTCTCCAGTCTGCACCATTCCCTTCTTGTCCAGATACTGACTGAAGTTAGTAAGAACAACATGGACAAATTAATTAGGGACAATGGCCACCTCTCCTTGTCAAAAGTGGTACACTGCAGCAGGATATGCTTCATTCAGTGGATTTTGTTGTATGTGGATTTAAGACTCTTACCTCTAGCCCCTGCCTTTAGATGCTGTAAATGAAAGTGGCCTTCTGCCTGAGGAGAGTGTAAATGGAGAGAAGTGATTCCGGCCAAAGGGCAAGTTTCACTATTTTTGAATTTTACCTCTAAGCAAAGTGTAAGATTTTACTGTTTATACCTAAAATAATCTTATTAAGTGGTCTGAACCATTGTTCTGCCTTAACAGTAACCTGAAAAGTATTTGAAGATGGGTTTGTGGTGGTCCCCAGTCTTTTAAGGGGGATGTCTCAGGACAGCACTTCCATCAGAGGATATCCACTTGCCCAAATGCAGATGCAGGGAGGTACTTCTGGCCACAGTTTCCCCTCTTTGGGCATTGTAAATTGCTTTGCAAATCATCGCTTTTTTACACTCTTTAGCTTGTGTCAAAGTAGCTGAATTTTTCTTTTTCTTCCCCATCAGGTTCACGTTTGGACTTCCCATTTTGTTGCTCTTCTCACTTGTGTAATTAAACCTGTGTATGCATTTATGTCTTTTGCTGTCCCCTTTTCTTTCCAAAACTCTCACTGTTGCATTTTTTGTAAACATTTGTCTTCATTTTTCCCTCTAGTAAGAGAACACGGTTTTTAAAAGCAAGGACACTGGAACAGAGACTCTGCTTTATTCATTTACTTTGGCAATTATAATGTAGTAAGTCATTAATTATTCATAATGCCTTATGTACTACTGACTATTGCTGTGTAGCTGCTAAGTGTAAGGAAGTTGTAATCTGAGACAGTAAGTGATATGATATCTTACTACAGCATTGCTTCTGCTCAGTCTTGGATGAGAAGTGGTTGAAAGGCAGTCATTTTTGGTACAAATTAGAAAGCATGTATATTAATAATGGTCATTGGTAATAATTACAAGTAGAACTGAAAGGTTAATCCATGCTAAGTATTGTTTTATTCTTTTATTATTTTTTTATATGCTTTTTTATTTTTGGGTCTGTGAAAAGAATCCCAGATCCTCAGTCGTATTTATCTGGACACATCTGCAATTTTTGTAGGTGTAATAATTAACTTGCAAACTGCTTTTAAAAAGCTACTTGAAAAGATGTGCACTTCATATATCCAAGTTTTGTGTAATCTATGAATATTCTCAATACTATAGCTATATCTTTGGTTTCATCCATCCAAATCTCCCATGCCCTCACACAGGACAAATGGTCCTCAGCTGGGCACCCTATGCAAATACAGCTCTTAATTTCCAGCCCATGCTCAATATTGAGACAATAAAAGCCAGTGAAGTATTTTGCAACTGCCTCTCAGCATAATTTGGGCCTGGCTATATATGCTGCAGTTTTATTTATCCTCCCTTCTGAGATAGTTCTTGTGCCACTAACAGTAGTGAGTAAATATGTGCTTGATGAAAAGGAATTGAAATAACTGCAATGTACTTGAAGAATAAGTTAAGTAAGTTGCACTAATTGTGACATGTAGGGTATTTGGTAAAGTATTCATTTCATTCACCTTCAGCATCTGCAGCATTTGTTTTTCTTTTTGGTATAGCTATGCTACTCCTTTTATAGTAATGAGAAAAACTTTGGGGAAATATTTGACCTGACCTGTCAGCTCAGGGCTAAAAGAACTGAGTCCTTTGAGGAAAACAATGTCTGGAAAGCAGAAACCTTCTTTTCAAGGATCTAACAAAAAAGATCTGCATAGAATTAATTTCCCTATATGCACGGCAAATATGGGACAGCACTGTGTGTATTTTGTAGGGGAAGCAATATTGGTTACTTAATTTCAGTTGCCACTGTGACTATACGCATCACTGATGCTTGGAAACTCTACTTCTGGCCTATTAGCTGTGAAACTCTCTAGCAGTTTGAATTTAGGATCATACTCATGAAAACACACTTTATTCCTGGCAATGTTTTTCCAGAAGGTTTTTCCTAGGTTTTTCATTTGGTCTTTTAAATTCTCAAGGTCTGACTTTTCTCCTTAAAGAATTGTGATGTGGAGAGGATGGAATATTGATCAACAGAAAGAATAATTGCAGAAAGCTCCCCCACTTCTCTTTTTGTTTTTTGTTTTTCTTTTCTTGGGGAGGAGTTATGTGCAGAAAGACTGCTTACCTTCAAGCCACTGCCTTAATACATAAAAGAAATGAATATGTTTTTCTCTAGACTCTCACTGTGTTTGTTTTACTAAAGTTTATGAAGAAGGGACAGGTTTAATTCACAAGTGAAATTAATTTGATACCCCTTCACTAATTCTAACTCACTGTCTGTCAAAATTGCAGTATAACAACAGTTCAGCATGACTGGCATTAACTGCTCAGAAAAAGCCCTGGGTTGGAATAGCACATTGATTGAACTTTGGCAGTAAGACACATATCTGAGCAGGACGTGAGAAGAAGGACAGCCCTGACCCTTATACATGCCACTGCTTCAGTTGTTTTCCTGTGTAAAAATTTTTTCCTAGTTAAAAACCCCAAAGTTTTATAAAAGTAAAATAAAATCTAGTCCAGAAAGAAGTTCAGGCATGTTTGGACTTTATGAAAGTTGTTTATTAAATACTCAAAATTATATTGGACAAATTAAGCCTGTCAAGGAAATGTAGGTTACTGAAAACTTAAAAGCTAAAGCTCACAAAAAAATCCAGAATTCTTCAGTTTAAAGGCAGGTTAAAAAAATAGAGCAAACCTTGAGAGATCTGTGGGCAGAGGTCTCTGAAACCAAGGATGCCTTTTTTGTAAATATTGATGATTGGAACCCAGCATTTAGAAATGCAAAAGACTGCAGTATTGCAAGTGTGAATGAATCTTTGTTAAGACCACTGATGAAACGCCTTTTTTCACAGGTAAGACAAACACTTGAAGTACTTAAGTTTCATTGATCTTATGCTTAAAGTTGAGCTTATGCTCAAGCACCTTATGCATTCAAGGTGAAAAGCATGACCACAAGCTCTTTAAATTCAAGGAGAATTTAACCACTCAGAGAGACAGAAAAATGGCTCCATATTTTCATGCATGTAACACATACCTCAGACAATTTGCATTCTCTTAAATGTCCTCAGACCTGACAATAAATTCTCAAATAACCTTCACATACTTGGAGACTATGAGGATGGGACATTGTGAGGAGATCTGCGGATCTGTTTTAAATTTCCCCTTGCAACATCCATGTACTTCTGCTATTGTGGAATCAGTTTCCTTAACAGATAAAACTGTGGTTTAGATTTGTAAAGATATGGTGCATTAATTAAACAAAGTTAGGGGATAAAAAAAAAGGTAGATGACGTATGTAAATTTGGAGAAATTCATTATTTATTTGTGACCATGAGAGACCTTAGCTATGTTTTTCACCTCAGCATGGAAGAATTTTGATCAAAAGCCCAGTGTAACAGAGATAAAGGACTTGCACCACAGATACTTTTTGAAATGGAAATAAAACATGCAGTGTTTGTAGCATGGCAATGTTAAAAAGAAACATGTAAGATTAAACAAACAAGTCAAAGCGTGTTTTTTCAGTAGATAGACATATACATATATACTTAATTTAATGCAGCAGGTTTGGCTGGTCTGTGTCTCCTCCCCTCCTCCCCTTTTTTATTTTAAAGCATATGAATTCCAACCATGTTTTGTGTGAAGGGTCTCAGTGCATACTGACATTGTGAGTGTCAGCTCCAGATCACTTTAATCAGAGAGTGGATATGCATGATAAAACGGATAAGGGACTTTAATCAAAAAATCCACTGGTCTGGAAACGTGACGCACTCCGCCAAACACACTTCATCCCACTTTTCTTGTGCCTCTGCCAAGATTTTTATTTCATGAATATGCATTGGACATGATATTACATTAAAATGTGACATTGTTGTGTAGTGGTAGGGATTTAGAATTAGAATAAATAAATAAATATACTTCTGTAAAGTTTTTGTAATTGAACATTAGTATCATGTTGTGATTTTACGTATATTTATTCACCTAACACACCCTGTTCATTTCTCCAAAATTTATTTTTTAAATCAATACTGAATTCATTCCTTTCTTCTTAATAAGAAAAACAATAGTAGCAGATAAATTCTTTATTTAACTTTTACCTGTAAGCGTAACATATAGAGTTTTCAAGAAGGAATCATATTTTTGCATACAAAACCATGTCCGTGGCTCTGTGGCTGGGGGCATTTTTGCTTCTGCAGCCAAGAATAATTCTATAGCACAGAGCCCACTCCAAAGTCCATTATTCTGTATGCAAAGGCTGCTCTGAATTTCACAGGATTTGGATCATATTCCAAATAAATTGAGAAATCCTTTGTTTCCCACTAATTTTGCTATGTTACATTGTTTCCCAGAAATTGGTGAGGATTATAAAACTGATATATGGAAATTTGCATCATTAAGCCTGTGCTAGTCTCAATTTTAGATTTGTATAATTTCATGTACTTGGGCCAATCAGCTTTTAGTCACAACATGTAAGCATTTCTACATCTGTCTCTTTGTAAACCCCCACACCATGATCTCTGAGAACTGATCTCTTACACAATATACCTTGAAATACACATCCTAGCATGTGGTGAAGCATTCATCAGATTAAAGATGAATGTGTTTGCTGTCTTACAGTTTCTCTGCCACAAATACATAGAAGACAGTACTTGAGGAAAACAAATTTGTCTAAAGGCAATGGTTTGCATCTGAATCAAAAGATATTGGCAGGGTCTAAGTGGGTACAAAACTGTTGCCTCCAGTGAAGCTCTGCAGAACTGCACAAAGGATTTGCCCTTAACTAGAATCATAGAATCATAGAATAGTTAGGATTGGAAAGGACCTTAAAATCATCTAGTTCCAACCCCCCTGCCATGGGCAGGGACACCTCCCACTAAACCATGCCACCCAAGGCTCTGTCCAACCCAGCCTTGAACAGCGCTAGCGATGGAGCATTCACAACTTCCCTGGGCAACCCATTCCAGCGCCTCACCACCCTTACAGTAAAGTTCTTCCTCATATCCAATCTAAACTTCCCCTGTTTCAGTTTGAACCCATTACCCTTTGTCCTATCACTACAGTCCCTAATGAAGAGTCCATCCTCAGCATCCCTATAGCCCCCCTTCAGGTATTGGAAGGCTGCTATGAGGTCTCCGCGCAGCCTTCTCTTCTCCAGGCTGAACAGCCCAACTTTCTCATTCTATCTTCATACGGGAGGTGCTCCAGTCCCCTGATCATCCTTGTGGCCCTCCTCTGGACTTGCTCCAACAGTTCCATGTCCTTTTTCTGTTGAGGACACCAGAACTGCACACAATACTCCAAGTGAGGTCTCACGAGAGCAGAGTAGAGGGGCAGGATCACCTCCCTCAAATTGCTGGTCATGCTTCTTTTGATGCAGCCCAGGTTACGGTTGGCTTTCTGGGCTGCAAGCGCACACTGCCGGCTCAAGGCCGGGTTGGACATAGACTTGAGTAGCATGGTTTAGTGGGAGGTGTCCCTGCCCCTGCAGGGGTGTTGGAACTGGATAATCTTAAGGTCCTTTCCAACCTTAACTATTCTATGATTCTATCATTCTAAAAATGGCTTAAACCTGGTAAGATATGGAAAAAAAGGGATAGAAATGGCCACCAATAGTTTAGAAATAGCCAAAAAAAAGGCTGAAAAATGGGTTAGAAATGGAAAAGATGTGTTAAAAAAAAAAAGGCAAAATGGCTTAAAATGGGTTAGAAATGGGCAAAAATGGATCAGAAATGACCAAAAATGGCTTAAACCGAGTTGCAAATAGGAAAAAATCAGTTAGAAGAGGCCAAAAATGGCTTAAGACTGGTGAGAAATGAACAAAAATGGTTTGGAAATGGTTAAAATGGCGTAAAAAGGGAAAGAATATGGTAAAAAAGGCTCACAAATGGCCAAAACTGCCATAGAAGGGGTTAGAAGTGGCCAACCTTGGGCTACAAATGGCCAAAGATGGTTTAGAAATGGGAAATAAAAGGTCTAAAACTGGTTAGAAAGGGGCAAAACCGAGTTAGAAATGGCCAAAAATGGCTTAAAACAGGTTAGAAGTGAGTAAAAATGGGGTAGGAATAGCCAAAAACAGGAAAAAGCAAAGAATGGCTTCAACTGGGTTAGGAATGGGAAAAATGGGTTAAAAATAGCCAAAGATGTCTTAAAACAAGTTAGAAATGGGCAAAAATGGGTTAGAAATGGCAAGAAATTGATGAGAAATGATCAATACGTTTTGGAAATGTGCAAAATGGCTTAAGAAGAGTTAGAATTGGGCAAAAAAGGGTTAAAAATAGCCAAAAGCAGTTTAAAAATAGCTAAAAAATGCTTAAAAGGGGTTAGAAATGGGAAAAATGGATTAGAAATAGACAAAAATGGCATAAAACAAGTTAGAAATGGGCAAAAATGGGTTAGAAATTGCACGAAATTGGTGAGAAATGTACAAAAATGGTTTGAAAATGGCAAAAATGGCTTAAAAATAGTTAGAATTGGGCAAAATAGGCATAGAAATAGCCGAAACCAGTTTAGAAACAGCCAATAAAAGCTTAAAATGGGTTCGGAAAAAAAAAAAGTTTACAAATGTCAAGAAATGGCATAAATTGGGCTAGAAGTGGCCAAAATAGGCTGAGAAAGAGCCGAAATGGGTTAGAAATAGACAATAATGGCTTAAAATGGGTTAGAGATGGGGAAATTTGGATAGATATGGGAAAAAATGGTTTTAAAACAGTGTAAATTAAGGACATAACAGCAAGTGTCAGCTCCTCGTATGCCAGGTGAGCTCCAGCACCGGCCACTATCACTAGACATTCTTGGAGAGGAAGCAATGGGAATAAAACCAGAAACTATTGTTTAGACAGAGAGAGGAGGGGATTACAGAAGAAAGAGACAAGGACAGATGTTTACATACTCATTTAGGTTGGCCTGCTCTTTGCTGCACCAAATCCTTGGTTACATGCCAAAGGGAAGAGCAGGCCAGTTCTCCTGCACAGCTGTACTTCACCTTTACCTAATGCTTCTGCACCTTCTGTTCCAGGTTCTGAGAAGCACTGATGCCTGGGCTCAGTATTCAGCCTGGAATACATACAAGGCCTGCTTGGAATGTAGGCAAATATATGTTACAACTAAAATACCACTGGGTGGCTTTGTGGCATATGAATCACAACATAATTTCTGTTACTTTTTTTCCCCTCTCTTAGATGATTTTGGTGAAATGGGAGATTGACACTGTCTTCCTGTCGTGGTTTAAGGCTCTCACGCAGACTCTCTCTCTCACTCACTTCCCTCTCTTTCTTCCCTCCGCTCCTGGAGGGATGGGAAGGAGAATCAAAAAGAATGCAACTCCCACAGGTTGAGATAAGAACAGTTTAGTAACTAAAGTATAACACAGATCACTACTGCTACCACCAATAATAATAATAATGACAAGGCAAATACAAGGAAAGTATACAATTCTCACCACCTAATACCAAGCCCGACCACGCAGTATACCCCCACCCTTCCGGGTCTCTCCTCTCTGCTTTACATCCTGGGCATGACGTGCTGTGGTAAGGAATAGCCTCTTTGGTCAGTTTGGGTCAGGTGTCCTGTCTCTGCTTCCTCCTGACTCCCCTCCTCCCTGGCAGAGCATGAAACTCAGAAAGTCCTTGGCCAGACCAAAACATCACTAAGCAGTAACCGAAACACTGGTGTTATCAGCACTGTTCCCAGGCCCAAAATCAAAAACACAACACTACACCAGCTACCAAGAAGGAGAAAAAATGACTGCTGCTGCTGAACCCATGACACTTCCTTTTCCTTGTGATTTGAAATCTGTAAATGAAAGTGTTGAACAGAGGTTTTTTTAAGCTTGGGATAAGATGCACATTCTCTATTTACTAGCCAAGGACTCTTGTATATCAGTTGTTCAGTGAAGACCTCTTCTTATAATGGATGCTTTCTGAGGCTAATTTTAATTAAACCCAAAGAAACAAAAATCATAATTACTTACCTAATGATCTGAAGCACCAATATGTCATTACCTGTGTTATTCAAATGTGGGTCTGCATAAAGCTTGCTTGCTTTGTGTAGAATCCAATGGGTTTTTTTAAGTAATAGCCACACTGAAAGCATGGTCTTACCTAGCCCTTAGCTGTGCTCCAAACTTTTCAAAGAAAGAATAGTACCTGGTGGCTGAGCTGTCACTGACGGGGGAAAACGCTATTGAAGATAAAAATGCAGAGCTCTTTATACTACTTCTACAGTAAAGTTATGGTCATTTCAAATAGAATTTCCTTTATGAGGCTCAATTTCTTCAAAATTTATATCTGCTATATCTATCTTCTGCTGCTGAAAGCTGTGAAAGCTTCACATTCAGTCCCAGATACTAATTAGGAAAGGAAATCTGAAAAAGTTAAGATATTTTCAGCAATTTCACAGGCACTTAACATTAGATTTTAGTCCCACTTCAGAACTCTTTGAGCCAGAATTCTCTGAGCTGGCCTGTGAATACCAGTGAGTTCAACATTGTTCCTTTCAACAACATTCATTCAACAGCATTGTGAGGATCAAGAAGGATGGCAGTAGTCCCCACGTTTGCCTGCTATTTGTCAATTTGGAGTAACAAGTGTTTTGTAGAACCAGCTGGCCTCAAACCTAGTCCTAGTGCTTTTGCTGTGTTGATTTTGCAGAATTGCCATGGGCAGTACAAATTCTTCCCCAGGATGTTGCTGCAGTACTCGTGTTGTTCCCTATCCCTGGCAAAAGAGCTTCTATGCACCGGCAGGACCTACTGCCCTTCACACCTTCTTTAGAGCTGGACAACCAAACTGATTTCCAAAGATGTGTAAGCCTTCATTCTACCCTTCTGGGTGCAGATGGCTCTGTTTAAAAAAAAAGTTTTCCGTACTGTTCTTACAGCCTCAGAGAGGATACTGAGACCTACTGTTAATACTTTTCCTCTCATAATTGATCAGCAGTTGGATCTTGTTGCTTTTAGTGTCTGTCCTTTTCTTTTTAAATTGATGCCTTTCTGAAAAAAACCCTTTTTATACAATTCATATCTTTGTATGGTTGTAATCACTGACAGAGGAACTCTTGTTCAAGGCACAAGCTAGGCTCAGTGCAGCTCCTGTGATTTCTGAACTTACACCAACACAGTTCTACATAGGAAATTTGGTTTCAAAGTTCAATTCAAACCCTTTTTAATACTTTTATCCAGGTCCTAGGATCAACTATACCCTCAGATACTAAAATGTCACGGTAACAAGAAGTTAAACCATACACGTCCCCTAGGCCACACACTTCATGTATATACCATGTGTTATAATATAACCACGCAGGTAGGGGTGTGGATGAAATCCTAGCACAGCTGAGCAGGAGGTGCACACTTCAATGTAGATTTCAAAAGGAAAATCACAGTAATGTCAACAATCAAATAAACTGTGAAAAAATTAGAAACATCTAGTAGAAAGGACAATGACTTCAATGGAACAACATTCGTGGTCTGGAATTCCTGTAGATTATGGACATGTACTCAGAGAAGAGCTTTTAGCAGCTGATAGAGATATCTGCAAAGACAGACATCAGTTAGGACTGCCTAATGTCGAATGAAACATCCCCAAAGGAAATTACCATTACAAAAACTATTATTTAATATTAAAGGTAATTGTAACACAGGGGCATGACTCATATCTTTGTGTTACAATTACCTTAATGTTAAATTATAGTTTTCTGAATGGTAATGAGGGAAAGTTAAACCTGACACTCTGTCCTTAACCCTTGCTACTGTGCCTGAGAATTAATATGACTGAGAGATGTCTATGCAGTCTGTCATTTACTCATGTCACCCATTAGTCATGACAGAGTGTAGACGGTAGACTTACAATAGCAGCTTTTACAATTAATTGGAGAATGCTCACACTGTGGTCTGTTATACTGGATAACTGACCTTTACAATCATCAGAGTAGAGAGCTGATGCAATATGTTGATAATGGACAGTTTAGCATGTTAGACCATGACAGACTTATGAAGATTCACAGCCTTAACTTCCTGCATTTCATGCTATCTTCTTAATATTCTTCCTTCAGATTTTTTTTTTCAGAATGCAGTTGCTTCACATTTCTAGCTGGTACCAAAAGCGTGTACACAGAAAAGCACAAACACATTTTATGCCCTGATCATGTTTAAAACCTTTTAGCATTAGGGTTTCTGTTCTGTAGAGCATGCCTGCATAGTTCCCAACATGGAAACGGGGCCTTAGTTTAGAAGCAGCCTTGGCATCACTTCAACATGACTTTTATGTTCCTGCTTACCTGTATGTTGTGTTGCTACTGATACTGCATGCATAGCTCTGCTTCCTGCAGTCCTGTACCTAGTCCCCGAATAGAATTAACCAGTTAACAGTAAGGTAGAGTGTATGACTTAAGAAAACTAATAAGAAAGCTATTATATGCTTAGTCAGAATGAATCATTTTGCATTTGCTTATGTCATATTGGGTTGTTTTAATGGTTGCATCGTATCATGTTCCGTCATGTCACAACCCAAGATAGATAGCATATGACATAGCAGAACCACTGCATAGAGTTTCTGTAAAAAAAAGGACAATTTAAAATCAAATATATATATTGTTTTCTTATCTATTTCTAGCTGTGATTTCAGCTAGAGAACTCTCATTGTGAATTCATGTTAGTAATTAGCAGGCTAGGATATCTGCAAAAAGCAGATAATTCTGAGATACCAGCACACAATGCATGAAAACAGGTATCTCATGATGAACTCAGCCTTAAGAATTGGGAGTATATTTGAAAACTAGTCTGAATCAGTAAATAGAATGAAATATACCATCCTGCCCTGGGATGGACACTGTTGGTAGGGTATAATACTACTGCTTTAATTTTTTCTATTGGAAATAAGTATGGGAAGAGGGCATTTGTCTTCCCCATTTGAAAAATCAGAGTAGAGCATATAGTTTTACCTATAATCATGCAGTCCGGTCTCTAACACAAACAAACTATTCCACAGGGTAGAAGAACTTCATTAAGAAGTCCAAGTTTCAGTTAAAATCTACTAGAGATGGGAAGATCCTTGTGACGACAGCTAGCTTTTACAATTGGTGGAAGGAAAACAGGGCAGAAACAAGATATTATTCCCTTTGCTGTTAATACTAGCAGATGTAGGTTAAAACAGAAAAGAATGTTTGTTTCTCCATTGGACTTTCAGTGAGATAATTTTAACTCAAAAGTCATACAGTACAAGAGATCCATAAGACAAGTTTTGGTGTGTCAAGTCACAGTGTTGAGCCAGGTCCCCCTGAGGTGCACTGGCGCCGAGGAAGACCTAATTTTCTGTAGCAGGCAAACTGCCAGTCCAAAGCTAGTGTTTTCCAGGAGATTCAGTAGCCCTTTCCCCTGAATAAATCCTGTTCCATATCAAGAAAAACCTTGCCTTGTTTATAATGCTGCCTTATTAGTAAGGCTTGGCTTGGTCACACATGGGCCCATGAAACAGACAATGAAGTGTCTCCATTCTGTGCTTGCACAGCAGCCAGAGCAGCGATGAGATATATAGCAATGGCTCAGGTCAAAGCTTCATATTTTTAAAAATATACTGAGATGATGGGGAACTGTTTGCATGGCGGTGATCTAAGCTCTAAAACCACCATAAATACATATTTGCATGGCAGATTAACATCATTTGCTCTTGAGATCTTGCACAATTTTTGGGCAAGGTCTTCCATAGCCTGAAGTATACTGCAGAGAAATGGTATTTCCATCGCCACAGACTGGACTTATCCTTCAGGCCAACAAAAGAAGCTCTGGCTGTTCCAGGTCAAGGCAGACTCAAGTATGGGCAGCCTCACTGGGATCCCTGGTAATCTACTAGCAGCCAGAGAGGACAGAGAAACTAAGCAGAAAGCCTTTGAGTGCCTAATTTTAGCAGACCATAATGTGCCCACAGAAACGTTTCTAGGGACTTTGAAGTGGAATGGTTGTGGCATTCATAGGCATACTAACACGCAACAACTAGATGCAAAGATCCCACAGCTTCACTAGTGATACACCTAGATTAAGCTGCTTTTGTGCTAAACGTTAATATGGCTGTACTATGTACAGGAGCTGTGTTAGTGTAACGTGTGACCCAATGGCTCTGCACAGAAATGAATTAACAATCACAAGTGAAAATTTTTTTTTCTTTGCTTTTTATAGAGAGACACTGAAGCTGAATGTTATTACCTGTTAAAGAATCCAGCTGTATATCTAACATCTTCATTATATACTGTACAAAATGAGAGGAAGGAGAAATATGAGTATGAGTAAGGAGACATATTCCTTATTTATTCTTTCCTCAGCCCTTCAGTGACTTTGGGGACTTAGAGTAGAATTGGTGATATAAGTATTAGGCACCTGTCCTGGGTTCAGCAGTAGCAATTATTTTTTCTCCTTCTTAGTAGCTGGTACCCTGCTGTGTTTTTGACTTTCAGACTGGGAAGAGCGCTGATAACACTGATGTTTTCAGTTGCTGCTCAGTAATGTTTATCCTGACCAAGGACTTTCTGAGTCTCATGCTCTGCTAGGGAGGAGAGGAAGCCGGGAGGAAGCAGAGACAGGACACCTGACTCAAGCTAGACAAAGAGGTATTCCATAACACAGCACGTCATGCCCAGTATATAAACTGGAGGCAGTTACCCGGAAGGGTTAGATCACTGGTCGGTCGGGCTGGGTATCAGTATGTGGGTGGTGAGCATTTGTATTCTCTTCCCTTGTTATTTCCTTATCATTATTATTATTGGTGGTAGCAGCAGTGGTTTGTGTCATACCTTAGTTACTGGACTGTTCTTATCTCAACCCGTGGGTTGACGTTCTTTCAATTCTCCTCCCCATCCCTCCAGGAGTGGGGGGGAGGAAAGAGGGGGTGTGAGAGAGGCTGCGTGGCTGACTGAGCTTAAACCGCGACAGCATCCCAGAAAGATGCATTTCTGAGCTGGAGGCAGAAATCATGTTTCCTCAGGTCATTGGGCCAGCAGTTACTGTATCTACACATCAGCAGGGGTAATCGCACCAGATCACCAATCAGGATCTGCTTACCTTTGAGCATGCAGCACACTAATTGACTTAACAGAGATTACATACAGGCTTAAAGTTAGTCATACACTTTGCTGGATTTGTCATTAAACCCATGGCCTGTGATTTATGGAAGCTTTATAGTGAACTTAAAGGCCACTGAGCTGATCTTTTCTGAAAGGCCTCTCCTAGAGCAAGGAGGAGAGAAACAGTTTTGTTTGGCTTGATTTTGTTTTGTTTTTTGAATAAAAGCTCCTGAGGGGCTGGAGCGATTGACAGGGGAACAACTGACCTGTGCTTTTAACTGGCACTGACTAATCCCATCCTGAGCCTTTCCAATCTAGTTCAGAGTATCTACCACCAAGTCCCAGGTTGCTTCCTGAATTTTACTTGGTATGTGACTTAAGACACATTTTAGTCAATTGAATTATTATGAGTGTATTACTGTGGATGCTGCCTATTCAGAAACTGAAATGTACGCTGTTGTGTTTTGATACCAGTTAACATCTTGAAAGAGAAGTAGCTCACTGTCAGTATAAGGTTTGTGATTTTATTGCTGAAGCATTATTTCAAATGAATAGCAAAAAAATATGATAGGGAAGCACACTAAAAAAAAGAAACATTGACTTCTTAGAGACCATTGTGAAACTGAAAATTTTTACTATTATTTAGGATTAAAAGCAGTTTCAGGGATTCCACCTGCTCAAGTCCAATGCCAATTTTTGTGGCATAATCATCACATCTTATTTATAGAGAAGAAACAACTCCCATGTTACATATTTCTGAGGATTTTGTTACACAGAGCTAATTTTCTCTGACTTTTTGCATTATCATCTCACATTACATTCATGACCCAGAAAATGTCTTGCATTTCACTTTGAAAAAAAAGAAAGAAAAAATGAAGGAAACAAGTACATCAAAGCTTCTAAAGTTGTGGAAGTTGTGACATTTCTCATAGAGGGAATATAAACAAAAGCTTTATTATATTATTCTAAGCTTATTATTTTATATTACCATTCTGAATTTTTCCTGACATGCCCACAGTAAACCAACATTATATAAAAGCAATGCAATTTTGGGATCCACAGAAATATAAGAGAATTGGAATACTGAGATACCAAAAACTCCAGCTCATCTGATGGGCCACAGGACCTCATATGAGGTGGAGATCATGACTGACTCATATTAAAAAAAATGTTTAATTTACTTCAGCAATATGAAGTGTGTTGCTCCTAATTATGAAGATAATATTTTGTTCTGAAAAACAAGTCTAAAAGCTTTGGTTCCTCATCCTTTACCTGGAAGCTGAAATAGTGCAACTGGCCCAAGCGTTCACCCTTATCTAACTCTGCTAATTCACTTGTCACAACTTTCAGGATCAATATTTCTTTCTTTACAGAACTTTTCTCATGAGGAGAAAAATCTCCAGAAACCTCTATGGCTTGAAAATCAAACACATCTTGGTGCATCTCTGCTGTTTCCTTCAGATAAGGCCTGTGGCAATATGAATGGAGCAAGTAACACATCTTCTGCCCTCTAGAAATTGTGCTGTTTCTTCTTAGGTCCACAGCATTCAGGAAATTACAAATCTTCATTTGATGTCTTAGAGCAGGGAAAACTTGCTTGTAGTCAGTTCATTTAGGAGACTGCTTTAAAACAAAGCATGTTCATTCATTTTTCCTTTCCTTATTTTCTCCTTTTCCCTTTCCTGCTTTTCACAGTAATACAGCTCACCAGTTCACCCAGTTCTAGAGAGTTTTGCAGATAATTTACTCTTAATTGTGAAGGTATAATTAGAGCAATTGCTTGGAGGATGCTTGAAATGCTAGATGTTTTTTTTATCGTTTGTTTGTTTCAATAGATGAAAGAAGTGGCATGTGGTTTTCCTATTTATTTGGTGGATGGGATAGAAAACCCAGCATGCAAGAGATTGTGGATAACTTCCCAATTGATTCTAAATAGAGAATGATACTGAACAAGCTGCATATTTTCAGATTTATAGCACTGCCTTGCAAGGTTATGTGAAGAATTAAAAAATATAGACCAGTGTATTAAGAAGTTAGTAGTTGTACTTAAGAGTCCCATTTTTCTTTCTAGTAGTCGGACTCACAGCAGTGACAGTGTTCTGCTTTATCTGTTATCTAGCAATGTTCTTTTGCTGGTATTCCCATTTATTCAAGTGACTCCTGTTGATATCCAAGCAACTGGAGCAGTGCTAAAGCACATCCTGATATGTGTGCAGTCTGATATTTCATTTGTGTTATTCAGTACTAAGCTTTACTAAAAAAAAATATCTAAGAATTATCAGTTAACTGCAAATTAAGAGTTTCTGCATATTTTAGAATAATCCTTAAAGTAGCAATTTGGGAAACCATCGAGATAGATTCAAGTCAGTAAGATTCTGATGCAGATTCCATACAATTCTAGGTTTAAGTCAATCAGTCTAAGTTTTCCCATTTTTAGTTAAATAATAACAACCACCACCCAGTGGCACCATCCAGCATCATTTGTACATTGGGTCAATGAGACAGATTATGTGACATTTTCCCTTCATGTGTTCTTCCATCTCTTCTGCACATCTCATGGTAGGTTCCCTGGGTACGAGTACCAGTCAGTGAGCAGGTCTGGATAATGAAGGTTTCAGTTCACTGCAATTTCAACATTATAAATGCTGGTGTAATTTTAAAACAGCTGTGGGTAACCTGTCTGACTGCTGAGAAATTTTGTTTGCATTTTATATTTAGTCATTTGTAAAAGCATCAGTGCAAAGCCAGCATGGAGGTGCCATTTGGCTTTGCTTGCTCACTCCTTGCAGTTCATGGGAGTGTAACTATCTCATGGGGAATGTTGAACATTTCACCAAAGCAGAGGTCTGATTGAATGAAGGCTTAAGAGTGTTTTTTTTTTTTAATTTATGTTTGAGATGAGGTTTGGGGTTATATACATGGTAAAGTACCCACCCGTCAACCCTAGCGTCACTCTGTCACTTCCTGACATGCTTTTGAGTGTCATTTTATTAAGGTATAGAGACATGCAAAAGCATGACCCTTAACATGATGCTATTTGTGAGTCTCTAATCTAGCAGCATCACACAGAGAAGGGCTTTTCTGGGGTACTGCAGAGAGCCTGCAATCTGATCCACAACTCCAACAAGGACAGCCACATTAATGGTGAAGCCGTGGAAGACCTGGGGGGAAGATGGGGTGCTGGGGTCTTGAGCCACTCATTGGCATTTCCTGCTCATTCCTGCCCACCCATGTGACATGAAGAGAGGATGCACAAATGCCTGCAGTGCTGGAAACTAGCACAACACATATCTCTTGTCTGGCATGAGTGAGCAGAAAGATTCACCATAAAGCTGAATGAGGCTGCATAATCTTTGATGCCTGTCAGGATGAACATTTAAAAGATGTTTAAGTTATAGCACCACTCCAGGCAGCAAACAATATGGAAACATTAGTGACCATCACTCTCACGAGGGGTTGGTGGAAAAGATTTGTCCTTCTGCATTACCACAGAAAGCTCCTCCTCTTAGGTAGCTTTCTTATTTGTAACTGGGGTTGGAAAGTGCAAACCAAAATGAAACCTGCATTAAAAGAATTTTGTGGGCTGTACAAATCATAAGGGTAACTGCTTCACAAAATACTATCAACTGAGGCATATATTTAAAAGGTTAGATAAAATATCTCCTAACCATTTTTTCTAGTTCTTTTCTTTTTATAGTCAACTGCAAAACAACAATAGATAAAAAGGTTGTATATAATGCATGTATATTTTGTTGTGGGTTTTTTTTTTTTTCACCTTTCCCAAAGGAGTCTCTGTGCTTCCCACACTAATTGTAGGTTTTTCTGAAAATGCAGCATGAATCATTTATAAATAAAGAGACTTTAAAATCCCTAAAAGACTCCCTGAGGTATTCAGTATTTCAGCATAAAATAACTGTTAAATGGAGTTATTCTGAATTAGCTTTTACTGGAAAGTGGTGAAAATAAAGTTTTCTTTTCACTGTGAATGTGCAATAATTCTTTTACACAGCTACCCACGGTAATTGACAAGCGATTTTCATAATTCAGGTTTTAGCAAAGAAATCATCTGAAGTGGCTAACATTAAATGAACAGATCTGCTATTAAAACATAGCTTTCAAGAAAAACTGCATGAGATGTCAGAAGTAGGGGCTCTGTGTTGAGACCTTAAAACATAATTCTGGTTATGAAATAAAAACACAGACGTTCAAGCCCCACAAAAAATTCATATGTACACCCTCTTCACACATGCATACACACACTTACACACACTTGAAAATAATAATGAAGGATTTGTTATCTTTTTCTTAAAATCCTGTGATTATTTTAGTACACAGATAACCCTAGAAAGACACAGCACTCAGAAAAGGTAACTGATTTGCGTGACTCCTTTGGACTTTGTAACCTTGACTGTCCATACCCACTGTACAATCAGAGGTCACATTTGATCTCTCTGTGCAAAATTATGCAGAGGAAGCTTCCTCAACACTTTGAAGTTGATTGACAAATTGGTCTGTCACTCAAATGCTCCCTCAACTTATCATGAACAGTAAAGAAAATTATCTGTTCTGTGCATATGTGAGAAAAAGCCTGTTCATTAACCTCTAGTCTGCTGAAGCTGTGGAACATACAATGCTTCAAGGAATATGTACTATATATGAAAAGTATGTAAAAGATACAGGTGTATATATATGTATTTATGTCTATATTTGGGTGTGTGTAACATATATAAAAATGTATGTCCATAGTGGAGCAGAGTGTATGATATGTACATATTTCATATGTGCATGTAGATATTACACCAGTTTCTACAGTGAGCTTTAGGCATTCTTTTTCATGAGTTTTTGTACATGCACTTAGCTACAGATCGGTAATGCTTTCTACAAGTATTTGGTATAGCAAGCTTTGTTATCTAAGATGTCTGTGACTATTATCCTTCAGATATTCTGCCTACACTGTAGCTCTCAGATGCTAGGTTATTTACAAACATAGCTGTATCACAAGTGCAAGGATTTAAAACAAACTGACAGTTAAGGTAGGGCCTAATTCACTTCAAGTGTTAAGCAGAGGCAACTAGGATAGATTTAGTGGAGCTGTGCCTGTTTATCTCAGCAGCAAATTTAGTTTTGCATACCATGGAATACTCATCTGGCATCCAGTTGCTTCAGCCTGGGGAAATTTTTGCAAATCATGTATATGTATGGGTCTCTTTTGTACCCTTTGCTAACTACTAGTCAGTGTACTTTTATTTATTGGTCTGATCTAAGTGAGAAAAATTAATTTCCCTGGGCATTTGTCTCTAAATGCTCTATGTGTAGCTGAACTGAGGCTCAACTCTGATATCTACGTAAAAATCTGAAGCTACAAGATTATGACTCTTGTGTGCCTTGTTTGTTGTCTTTTTTTGTTTCTTCCTAAGCCCTGCACACTGGTATCAGAGAGCAGTCCTGAAGCAAACGCTCCTAGTTCAGACTTTGGCAATGTCCTCATCATAGCCCTGACTTGCCAGCTTCTGACCGACCTACCTCTGCCCGCTAGGCAACATGGTAGGTCAGTTCTGGAGAAAATGTGTCTCTGCTCTCTTGACAGGACCAGATTGATTTTGGGTAAGGTATTTGCTTCAAATCTAGGTTGTAAAGTGACGTAGATTTATTAAAAAAAAAAAAAAAAAAAAGTGCAATTGGTCTTAACATAATTTTTTTCCAATACAAAACTTTTTGCTTT
This sequence comes from Ara ararauna, assembly GCA_028858755.1. NCBI lineage: Eukaryota > Metazoa > Chordata > Aves > Psittaciformes > Psittacidae > Ara > Ara ararauna. The sequence goes on from CM054380.1 coordinate 66,044,287, forward strand.
TACAATTTGAATTTTTTTCTTTGCCAGTGGCTGAGTATCTTGAAGTCTTTCATACACTGAGCTTTCTATAAAATCCAAATAATTCCCTGTAAATCAAAGTACTTGGCATGCTTGCTGCAAAGCCTGAAGCTTTTTTTTTTCCTTTTTTTTTTTTTAAGGTAATCTCTAGAAAGTAGTTTGTACTCATGTTTTCACAGTGATTAAATATGCAAAGTAATTTTCATGATTATCACCCCGTTCTGAACCAAATCTGATGCGGCTATGCTTCTCTTTGTACAAAGCCAGTTATTGGATCAGATTCCAAAACAAATCCCCTGAATTTGGCGGATCATCATTTTAAAAGGGGGCTTGTTAAGGTAATGATTAAATTAAACCACCCCTTTAAGAATATTTAGATCTGGTCCGCCAAGCGGAACGGTCTAATGGTTTTTAAATTAGAAGCTGCGAATGCTACTGAATTTCTTTTGTGGGTCAAGTGGGTATTAACAAATGCTAAGTCTGTTCTCTCTTTTGTCATCACCTTGAAATCTGCAAAGAAAAGCGAAGAGCGGGAAAGACACAAGGAGAAAAGCAGTGTTAGTATTTAACATCAGTGCTTTTTAACCAAGGGCAGCCTCAGATTTACAAGGTTGGATAGGAGAAGGTAGGAGGTGATGTTGCTAGTAATCTCTTCATACCTCGGTCTTGAGAGAGAGACTGGCGCTCAAATCTTCAAGGAAGTGGAGAACCCAAGTGCATTCAATTCTGGCAGTCTTAAGCTATTGCAGAGGTGCAATAGTCAGCTAACCACAGAAGCGTGGATAACAACCCATACCTGTGGCTTCCAGATTTCTTAACCCTGTCAATTTTAAATGTGCTTTTTAGCATTATATGTTGCTGGGAGTTTGTGGCTGGGAGACAGTGTTTGCTTGTGTGGGGAGGACAGCTGGGTTCTTTCCAATACAAAAGACGTCGGTCCATCTTTCGGATACCCTAGGCAAACTGTGTTTGTCACTAGTATTTTTCATCCCATAGTACTACCTAACACCAGAGTTCTGTGAATATTGGATTTATGGGGCATAACAATCTCCCTGGTGGGAGGAAATCCACATTAAAATATAAATCTGTCAAATCAGGTCAAGTCACAGCTAACAAAATACCAATGCTGCTGTTCCGTGCTTAGTGCCTGTTTCTTTAAAGTCATACATAAGTTTCTGAAAATAGCACCCCTTAGCCTAAGTTTCTTTTATAATGGGATGGTTTAAAAGAAAATTGTTGGAGGGTTGGTAGGGGCAGAGGTAAAAGTTGAGCTTTTCTGAGGAAAGTGGGTGAGAAATAGCTTCCTGTTTATTCAAACAAAATCCTTGTGACTATTTTATTTACTAATAGACTTCTAAGCAAAATGGGTAGTAGTGAAAACCAGGCTTGGGCTATAGAAACAGCTGTAAGTGGCAGGCGAGCTGTACTTCTGCAGGTGAAAAAGTCAGTTTTCAGTTGACTGAATTATGACCCTTTAGAAATTGCATGTTTTGGACATGTGGTTTGATGCAAAAGTTCCAGTGAGGTGCTGATAAGTTTTGGGCAATCAAAATATAATTAGGGGAATGTTACTGATTAACACCTGAGAATGTATTAAATCATAATTCACGCTTGTTAAACAGCAATGACTCTGCAACTTGCTCATAGGCATGGTGTTGCATTTTCTGATTCACAGTGCTGGTTTTAAAAACCAGTTTGCATTCTTGGAAGCTGTGGACAGTTCTATATAACTTTCCATATACTGCGCAGTAGTTTGCAGTACAGCAAACCAAATGTTTTAATGCATGTTACAGAAAAGATGATGCTGAAAATCTAGGAAGCAATTACGATATGTTCTACTGGTTAATTCTCCTCATCTAGAAAGCTCTTGTCAATCATGGCCAGATTTCTCTTGCACAAAAATAGTAATGGGTTCCAAGTAAAAAGCACTGGAAATTAACAGTGCACAAAACTGAAAAAATAAAGTCCGTAGTCTGATGGGAAGAAAGAGAAGGTTATGATAGATATACATGAAGTATGGCTATATATACACTAGGATCTCCTCTTTACCATTTTAAATAAGAGAGGAGCCATTAAAGTTCATCAGATTCTATTTTGCATATGAGATCTTATAATACATAATAAGCCTTTGTTTCACATTGCTGCATGTAAATATTTTGGTCAAGAAACCATTACACTGCAAATATTAAATGGAAATATAAGTTGTCAATAATATGAATTTTCACATACTATTTTTTTTGGAAGCTCAAAAAGTTCTCACTAAAAAGCTTTCTACTATACTTCAAAATTGGACTCAGAAAGAATACTCCTCATAATACTCAAAGTGTCATGTATATACACTTTATATATATACTATATACTCTACATAAGTATATAAAATAATCAAAGGTTGCAATGGACTCAAACCATCAGATTGTGAAGTCTAATCTAACAACATAGTGACCAGGTTATAAAGAAATTCCTTCACAAGGAGGCCCAATCCATAATTAATGAAAGATCACAGCATTAAGATCACAGCATTTTTTTGTTCTTTCCTTGGAAGCAGAAGCCATTGATGATTGTATGGTCTGTTTGGACTGCTTCCTTATTCCCAACTATATTTTCCCTAAAATAAAAGTTTCATCAAAATTATCTCCCAAAGTGTTTGGTGAATGAAACTCTGAAGCAGTTCTGCTTTGTACAAGACCATCATAGGTTCAGTTAGTTTGAGAATCAGCAGTCAAGTTCATTTTCAGATAACAACTTTTCCAAAGTCCATGCCCACCTTCATTCCGTTTTTTAACTTGCAGTTTATATTAGGGGCTATCTATGAACAGCCACTAAGCCTGGATCCTCATTCCTCCCTTCACCCAAGCAAAGGTGCAATTGAGTCTTGGATTTTGGTTGGGGCTGACAGTTTAAAATTAACTGATCAGTAGGTCACTGTTTTCTAAAGGCAGAGAAGACTGCATTTCTTTACCATGTCTTGTAAGCTCCCTGGGAGAAGGGCTGCATGTTCTGTCAGGCAGAACAGTGTGTTTTCATCAGCACTTCAGAAGCGCATGCAAGTATTGCCTTTGTTTCTAGCCAAAGAAAATGAGAATGAATAAAGCATATTGGTCGATAATATCTTCATCTTCTTTCCAGTGTTCTGGCCCTAAGCCTGAGAGCCACCCTTTCTAGAAGCAGACACTGTAAAGTGAAGTTCTGCCTCTAAATGCCTTTCAGAGTCTGTTGTTTTGGCTATGTTGCTGTTGCTTCATAGAAGTATCCAAGGGGCAGCACCTGTTCCCAAAACAGCCGGCATGAAATCTGTGGCCACAATTACTTGCAGACTGAAATCACTAGCATAAAGATGGAAACCAGCTTAAGAGTCTGTTTTAAATTCACCTACACCATATCTTAAACAGGTTTTCATAATAAATTTAAAAAAACATTATAGCACAAAGAAATGAAATGGATATAACCCCGTGTAAGATTTTTTTTTTTTATCTGTTTGGAACATTTGTTTGAGGTTTGAATGTGAATATTTTTAGGCCACCAATATCTCACCCGGCATCTAACTTACTCTGCTAAGCTCTGAGGTCAAAACTCTGCTTTTGGGTTATCTACAGAGGGGATCTTGACTGCATACCGTGCCCTTGATCCTGGCATAAACGAGCCATTGACGTCAGTATGAATTTCATGTGCAGATTAGAGCTGTGTAAGCTCTTCATAACAAAATCTGAGGTTATCCAAAAGCCTCTAGTAGTTTGGGGTTTGAATGGTGAAATAAACTTGAAAGAGTTTTATGTAGAATTTTTCTGACTAACAAACTTTTTAAAGAAAAACCTGAAATTGTTCCTCTAGATGAGAAGGATTGTTATTATTTTTAATGTTCAATACCATGATTTTGCCCCCTGGTTTCATCTGGTCTCATGAAAGGCATATGGATTAAATAAAAAATCAGTCAGAAGTAATGCCTGTGCTTTTGAATTTCACCGGCAAACCTTTAGATACACAAAAGACAGAACCTGAATGTCTTGGATCCAAATTTTGAGCCCCAGGAAACAGGAAGATTAGAAGAAGGAATGACATGGGCTAAATAATCAACTTGAGTCATAGATTGCCAGCATCTTTCACCCTCAACATAGCTGGCTGGAGTCAGATATTTTTGTTTCCTGGTCACCCCCTCCTCAGAGCAATATAAAGCACAGGATTATAAATCGCAAGCTGGCCTAAGAACTGAGACTGGTAGGAGTTGCAGTGCTGAGTCAGCCATAAACCTAAAGGTATGAATCTGATGTGATGGATGAGAAAGAAGCCTTTCCCCTAAATATTTGCAACTTCAGATCTCTCTTTGTACAACATTTTTAGTGACCCTTAAGATGTTTAAATTTTGCTTAAAGTGAGAGATTCCTGATGTCTGTGAGTGAATTCTCTGAACAGGGAGGGCAGGACTACACTCCTTTATGAACTCCTACCAGGAGAGCTGTTCTTTCCTATCACTAAAATGCAATTATAGGATCACCTAGGCTGGAAAAGACCTTTAAGATCATCATGTCCAACTCTTAACGCCAGGACTGCCAAGTCTACAACTAACAATGTGACAAAAATTGTAAAGATATGTTAACCTGCTTGGACAGAAATGGCTGCCTTTAGAAGAGTTCTAGTCTACTAGTAAATAATGTACATTTATCAAAGATTTATAAATATGTATTTAACCAAAGCAGTCATTCTGGTCTCTTAGATAATTAATATGCATTGGAGAACTTTCCATTAAAGACTTCTGCCTCTCTTCGTTTGACTTTAAAAAGCAAAGAAGTTAAATGTAAAAAAAAAAATATTAAAAAAAAGTAATTCAACACACTGAATAACAATAGGCTTGGGACATAAACCATAAAAAAAACAGGACACAGAAACTTTATTAAAACTTAAGGCTGGAGGACTTGTTCTGTGAAGCTTCTTTTCCTTTTTTTTCCTTCTTCTTCTCCTTGACAGCTAGAATTAAAGGACAAAGTGTCAGCTTAATTTTAAACTTCCTGGCTTTGGTCCATTTGTGTTGCAGCCTTAATCAGGAAGAAATAGGTCTGTTAGCTCTGTAAGGGTCATATTATTTTTGGCCCATGGGAGGAATGTTCAAGGTGAACAAAAGGGTACAAAGCTTTAGGCAGGATGTTACCAGCAATGAGCTGGGAACCACATCTGTCTCCTCAGAAAAGCTATTGGCATAGGGGTGCTGCCTTTGCATGGAACCAGGGCTGTTCGAGGAGCTGCCATCAGTGGTATCTGGGCTTCTCTGGGGCAACTTGTCTTTCTGTTTGCTACTAGCCAACTCCTAATTCTCATTTTGGGCCCAAAGTATCTGTCTTGCTTTTCTCAGCTACAAGTCAGCATTTTCTTAGGCTGTGAGCATCTGAAGGTAGGACCTTGTGTTCTTAGGGAACCAAAAGAGCTCTGATCCTAAATGGCACTTTCCAGGTACTCCAGAAATGAATGCTTTGTGGCTGTGCTTCTTAATGAAGGGGGTGTATTAAAGCTTGGCAATTTAATTGGAAGAGATATCTCTCAAATTCTTCACTTGAAATAGACATGTTTGTGCTTATATTAAAGAAGAAGTGATAAAAATAGACAGTACAGTAAAAGGATATTCGATTTGAGTTACAAATACTAGCATGTCTTACTTTTCTGTCTTGGATTGGATCTATCCAATTTATTGAGTAAATTAAGGAGAGATTTGGAACAATGTTATGTCCGTCACAAGAAGTGATGTTTATAAAATCTGTAAGATTCTTAGATAAAGTGGTTTAGTGTTTGATAACAAACTCAAGCTAACAGTCAATGATTCACAAATGTCTTCCTACAACAGGGCATATTTGAAAGGCCTCTGAAATCAGCAGACAGGATCCCACTGATTTCAGCAGACTTTGCCCCATGCTCATGCTAAATCATAAGATTCACTCAGAATTTACTCTGCATGCTGAAAAAGAAATGCTTTTTTTATTTCCCTGGGCACAGAACAATAATGCGATTTTATTCTGTTATACTACTGAGAGTGATACACACACTGAAAGATGAATTCTGATCTCTTAAAGTAGCGTTAAGCCAGGGTGTCTTTCACATTTTCATACTGATATGTAGGGAAAGTACTTTCTGCTTCATATGAAATGTTAGCATCATGGCACTGAAATTTAGAATGAATGTAATTCATGCTGTACCAGGGCCCTTATGAAAACAAGGCTGTTTATCTTGTGAGGCTGTCTTGGCAAACCAAGGCTTAAATATGAGAAATAAATGCTCTTCAGTTTTACAAGAGCGTTGTGCCTCTGAGCTTTGTACTTTTTGTAAAACCTAGGATAGAGTAAGAAGAACCAGTATGAGGGAGGTAAGCTTCCATAGCATTATATCAGAAGGCAAATGCACACAGCTCCTTAATAAAGGGCAAGGATGTTCGTCTGACTTTTTAGTTTGTTTTATCATAGGGATGCCATTCATGCTTCTATAATTAAACTTATTTCAGCACCTCCATTATAAACCTTTTTTTTCCTGCTGAAGCAAATGCTGACATGCTCCATCTGTTTCAGTGTCCTGGACTGCCTTTTTTTTTAATTGGATTTTTTTTATGGGTGTGGTCGATCGTTTTGGTTTTTTTCTTCATTTTGGAAAGGTTTGGGCATAAGTTTAAGAATGAAAACTGTGTATACTTTGTGCTACCTCCAAAACTCTGCCTGGCCCTGAGGAATTTTAGGACTCTCTGGAGGTGTCAGCATACATCATTCTTGCAGCAGAAAGTGTGGGGTTTTAATAAGATCCTGGACTTGGAATTAGAAAATCCAGTATCTATTTTTAGTTCTGCTGGAGTCTGTCTTACTGCTCTTTGGCACTGCTGAGCTCAGCAGGTGTTTTTTTAGCAACTTCTTCCTGTATCTTGATGCTGTGACACATGAGCTGTGGTGGTACTTGCTGAGGGGGCTGAAGAGTTCCCCATGCCATAGCAGAGAAAGCTGAACGGGTGGTGTGTCTGCTCCACAGCCACCATAGTTGCGAGTCTGTGTGTGTCTCCATAAAACACAGGCAATAGCTGAAGAATAGATGATTTACCTGGTAAGGACAGGTGAGAATAATGACTTCATTGGCACTTGCTATAAATCACCAGAACTAGTCAGGTAGTGCCTTTAATATCTTAGCCTGTAAAATACTGTTTTGCACATTTCTTTTTTTCTGCCCTCCCTTTCTAGACGTCTTTGCAATTAAAGGCAGGAACTGGAAGTATATACATATATGTGTGAATGAATGTAGAGGGCTTATCTTCAGCTTCCTTGTGCTTCTTACTGAGGTAAAAAACAATTGTCAAGCTTGGTGAGGTTACACCTGGTCTGTGAGAGGTTAACCTGTTCTACATATATTTAGTGTGGAAGTGTAAAGCTTTTTGGGTAATTAAACCCCATTCTTAACTACACAAATGCTTGAGCCCTTTACAACAAGCCTGAAAGTTAGTCCTTGGACTACATCAATGTATTTTCTTCATGTCACTCCCTTTAGTCTTGGATGCCTGGAGCAGAGATGCAGGTAGGCTCTCCATGCACTTTAGGAAAAATCGGTATGCACAGAGCACCTATTGAGGCATGGACACCCACCTGACATCCATGTCCAGGAGTCACATTGTATTGTTACATTACTGTGTTCAGTAGTTTGCATTTAACATTTGAAAAATTATAGAAGAGCAAGGAATAAGAGATGCAGAGGCTAACGCTTCATTTGTGTGGTTCCCAGAGCTTTTACCAATTTAAACTGGTTTAAAAAAAAGAAGTCTTTCTGCTTTGGAGTCATCCTAATGTGCCATTATATCATAAAACCAGAATCTTTTTGAGGATTTTTTCTTGCATTCAGTGGTTTGGAGGCATGACAATATACTGTATTTCTGTGCAGATAACACTTAGTGGCAAACTAGAATAGATATTTTAACCAAAAAGCTGACTGCAACTTCTGATGCAGAAAAAAACCCAAACCCAAACAAGAAAGCCCCGACAACAAAATGAACCTTTCATATACCTGTTATCATGTTTTACATAGGATTTGTGCTACTATGTTTTATGTACGATTAAGATTCCAGGTTATTTTACTTGTACTAAGCACATTGTTACAGTCTAGGTTAGTTTTCTCTCTAGCTTGTTTTTCACCATTTAGCTGGATGCTATTTTTATGGAGTTCTCTCTTCAATAGAAGTCCTTGCTTTCACTAATATAACATTAATTTGTGATTAATCTTTTCTGAAGTGGAGAAATAAGTTTGAAGCATGCATTGGCACCCTGATGGCTTGAGCTGGTCACTGGCAGCTCTTGATCAGCAGCCAACTTTTCAATTAGGAGGTGAGAGTGACTGATCTGTGCTGATTTTGCCATTTATCTCATCTCTAAGGAGCGACACATTTTACTTTTCTGAAAACAGCTCCAAAGACTCTGCAGTTCAAGTGCATTTTGATCAGTGGCTGATCTCCGCCTCGCATCTGAAAAGTTCACTGGGGTTCTCAGCACCATTCAAAATGCTTGGAGGTGAAGGCATGAAACACAGAAAATGATCAGAGTAGTAATGATGATAATACCAGAAAAAGATAGACTGGTGAAGCAGCTAAGATATTATAATAAAAAAAAAAATGCTATGGGTAATTTTCTTCTCATAACCTGAGGACAAAAACTTTATTACTCTTTAAACTCCAATATTGCACCAATTCAATTCCAGCTTAAGAACTAAGGTTTCCAGTCCACTCTTCAGTTGAAAATGTATCTCTTATTCTTGTTCCCAGTTGTTCCATAAGAACAACTTTTTATTCTTCTTTTTTTCATCTTCATCATTCCTATAATTAAAAAGCATGAAGGAATATTAAGTTACAGAAGCTCTACCAATATGCTTTCATTTTTGTAAAAGCACATATTTAAAATAATACTATTTTCTCATACAAGAAATAATATATGTTGAAAAAGAAAAGAAAGAAACTTCAAGCTCTCTCTTTTTTCCTGCTGCATTTAACTTTTCTACCTCACAGCTCAGATTGCTTTTTTTAATCAAAGCAGTAATGGAAGAACAGTCCTTACACTCAAATGCAATCACATTTAATCATATTTAATATCCTTATTTCTCAGCTGATCAGACTTTAAAAATTTGATTGTTTTAGTTTGATTTAAAACTTAAGGTAAGTCAAACCCAATCAAAAAGTGTATTTTTGTTGTTAGTGTGTTCCAATTGTGTGGTTTCTTAAGGTGCTTGAGCTTTTGGCTGTTATGCTGTGGAACAGAGATTTCTGAGCACCCTCTCAGAAGAAATGTGCAGAGATTAAAATGATATAATTTTAGCCAAACATACTACATTTTTCATAAGAAAAAATGAATTGATCTTATGATACATTAATCTTAGTCCTACAAGAGACAGTGTGATTATGCTGTATTATTATATTGTCCCCTTCTGTTGTTGTCCCTGAACAAGTTTCACAACAACATGCAGTGGCGCAAGATTCTGAGTTCTTTTACTCCATGGTAAGCACAGAATAATTCCAGTTGACATGGAAGTCTCCCATCTCTGTCTGCAGTCTTCATTTTCAGGCTGTAAACAAAGGTCTGTAGATGAATGCATGACTCTCTTTTGACTAAAGTCCATTATATTTGCTGCAATTATCCTCTAAGTTCTAGAACATAATGTAACACACAAAATGCTTCCTTGTATTAACATAAAGGCAAACTGTGTACTCAATGTGTCAGTCTTTCTTTTGATGAACAGTACCTGGTTTCCTTTACCCTCAAATTGGATTATACGCTTCACATGGGAGCACACTAGTTGAAAGTCCCATCATAACCACCAATCATGATGGTGAAACATGCCCAAAGACTATACGCTTTAAGAGCAAAACTTGAGAGACCCATTTGCCCTGAAGTGAGGTGAGTGTAGATAAACACTGCCTTGACATTTAACAAGTGCTTATACTACTTAAAGTCTGACTTTCAGGAGCATTAATAGAACAATTACGCTTTCGTATAGACCGACACTGTAAAATATACTAAAACTTAATCCTTCTAGTCCAGCAACATGCATAAATTTGCTAAGCCACAGAACTGAACAAAACTAATGAAATGTTCCTTTCCTTGTTAATTTGATACATGTGTTTTGTGTGGATGAGAAGGAACAGAGCAGGAAAGGGCAGGCTTGTGCCAAAGTTCAGGGTCAAGTCACTGGGGAGTTTTAACACAATCTCAGAGACTGATCTTTGGATTTCTAGAGCTGTTAGACCATGACAATTTGACAAGCATGTATAAAGCATAGGAAAGTTCCTTCTGAGATACAGATTAACAGCAATGAGAAGTAATCAGAGGCCTACACGATGTCTGTGTTGGCATTGTGGATCAGAGTCTTATATGGAAAGTCTATAATTCTATTAATTTAGCATGAAGGTGAATTTATAAAATGATGGACAGTGCTTGGGAATCTGGCATGCCTCAGACTTAAGATTTTTACCTTCAAGGTCACATTAACATAGTTTTATGGTTACTCTCTTCAGTGCAGACCTGTTATCTGGAGAGCAGATACTACTTCCTGTAAACTTCATTATACATGCAAAATCAAAACACAACAAAAAAGAGAGTGTAGCTCTGCTTGGCAGGGAATACTATCCCTGTAATATATTCCTGGTTGCTGCTGGGCTATCTATCCAGCCATGCCACAGCACCTGTGAGACAAGGCAGAAAGTGTAAATGCAAGACAGGGGAAGTGCCTAAATGATCTTAAGGTCCTTTCCAACCCTAACTATTCTATGATTCTCTGATTCTATGAACCTGCAAATGTGGCTTTTGTGTACTAACTTTCAGTAAGTCCCCTGTGTTCCTAGCTTGGCCATTTGTAGGGCATTGCGAATAGTGTAATTTTTTTCATAACCTTATGTCTTGTTCATGTTCCAGTTGGGTAGCAGTACTCTGCCTTACACTGTTCAGCCTCTTGTTTCACTCTGTGAGTTTATTTTAACAGCCAGAATTATTGTGAGGCTGCTGTTTAGTTACTATATGCCACTCAAGAGGTGGATGGATTTTGAAGGTAATGTGAAATGATTCACTCATAGCTTGCAATATAGTTTGGGACAGAAGGCACTGCATTGATATAAGATGATGATTTAAGGTTTGGCAGACATTGAGTAACAGTTACCATGCATTTTTCCTCCAAATTCTCCTAATTCAACTTAATAGGCAAATCATGTTTTCTCTCTGCTTTCCTGATCATCCTCCATTACCCTGCAGTCTTTGATAAATATGCATTGCCTTATAATGTTGCATAAACATTTTTTAGATGGCAAATAGAGAGTAAACAAAACCCAAGTTAAAATGATATTAAAGAATTTGATGGCTTATTAATCATTTATATGAAGCTTATTAATCAAATGGATACTTTAAAACAACGCTTTCTTCCAAAATCAGAGAACAGAGGCAATGCTGGCCTTACCTCTCTTAGGAGGTGGAGGTTGGCGGGAGTCAGTTTCCATCATCCCTGATTCACTTTCAAAAGTTCAAACTTCAGGAACAGGAGGACATCCCCATACTAACTCACTGTCTCTGTCTATATGTGAGTCTTTTATTCAAGGGCTTTGCTTGCTTCTGGTGAAAATGTCACTATACACAAAAGTCTATCTCCTCCATCGCAGTTTTCGTCCATTTCCTTGGTCCTTCCTTTACTGCTAATTTTGTCTTCTCTCTCTGCCACATCTTTTCAGAGCCTGGTGAATAAATGAGGAGTTGATTAAAAAACCACAAAGAACCTCCTTCCCCCCAGATAGCTCCCCTTTGCTTGAGGTTTCAGCACTCCAAGTGACAGCACAACAATACAAGTGGTTTGGTCAGTACTCATGACAGTTGAGTGAGTACCAGGCTGGGACATGAAAATGAGGACTGGAGGCTGGGAAGTAACTGGTGATGGCAGGACTGCTCATGTTGGAGATGATCCCAGCTGAATGGAAATCTTTGGAGAAGGGTGGAAATATGCAGACAGGAGTGTAAGGAGAGTAAAACTGGTAGACTTTCTGCAACTATTCTTAAAAGGTAAATTGGCTACTATTTGTGAACTGGTATTCAACAGGCTGGTTACTGTATCACTCTAGAAACTCTGGTTCAATTTCACTGGGCAGCTGATCCACAGTGGTGAAGGAGCTGGTTCCTAAAGATATGGAATCATACTGTAATTATTCTGAGCTCTTAAATCAGAGCTTTAGTAAGAAGTAGGTGCTCTTAGTCAAGTTGTTCTCATTGATGTACTCTTAAATTTATGGGGAAAATTCTGGCTCATGTGAAGTCAACAGCAAATTTATGCTGATTTTGTAAGGGCCAGGATTTTACCTGTAATTTGAACAAGGTAGTGCATCTTTTGGCATGTGTTAAACTTGTCATGGTAAAGCATAATTACTTCCTAAGTCTTTAACTTGCCTGACTGAATGCAAGTTAAAGGATGCACAGCCTGGTCCACATTTAAACATGTTTGGTGGACCATGTTAAAATTCACTCTTTAATTCCTAGTCTAGACAAAGTCGCACCATATAAGAGAGGGAAGAATCTGTCTACAATGTGGATGATTAATGGGCTGAAAGCAGATGTGAGATATGAAAGAGTTTGTAAGCCTCCTCTACTACCTGGAGGTAAAGTTTGGCTGTCACAGGCAAGAGAAAAGGGATAAATTTCAAAGGAGGCTGAAACTGCAGCCAAAATGCATTAAATGATTCCACAGCCAGGACTTACTTTGATCACACCTCAAAAGTAAAACAAATACAAGCATGAAGAAGAAAGGTTTCACTCACTCCCCTCACTTCCGCCCAAAATAGCTCAGAAGAATGAATTCATTAAAGAAAAACAAGCACTCTAGGGCAGTGGTAGCAAATATGACTTAGTGGTTTAAATCTCTCATCCGCACTGTATGGGTGAATGTGGCTCTACTTAGGGCAGTGGTATAACCCTGCAGTTTCACTTGATTCCCAGGGAGAGAAGGGTGTTGCTCTGAACCTTTGCATATATATGTAATCTATCCGGAAGCAAGCGTGGCCTAGCTAGTGCACTTTGTGCATTCTGGTATGCATGTAACCTAATACAGAAGTCATCAAATAACTGGAGATGGAAAAAAGAAAGAAAATGAAATTATACCAAATTACATGGAGAAATACCTGTGGATTGCAGAGCTGCAGAACCTGGTGTAATCATCTCCATTTTAGAGACAGAAAATGAGAGAAGGGAGGTATGAAAACATTTATTCCAGTCAACCTGGCTATGAAAGGTAAAAGTCCTAGATCTCTCTTTCAATCTATTGCTGCCTTTTAAACAACTACTAGGAAAGAAAGAGGGAAAGTATAGTCACATATATTTTGTATCTCTGGATATTTACTTCAGAATGGATGTTTCAGTACAAGCCCACACCTTATAATATTTGTCACTTTACACTTCCAAACCTTTGGAGGTATTAAGTAACTTTATGATATAATCATGAGACATGCAAAAGACTACAGTCTCATTTCTCTGCCCCACTTTTCCTGGGTATGTAAGAAAAAACCATGCCTCAAAGAAAGGCAGCATCACTGTGTTTTCTGATAGCTTGCATAGAAGAGACCAAGCGCTTGAATTTGCAGTGTCCTGTACCTTGTGTAGTTTTACCCATCTGTAGATTGAAGAATATTTTGCCAAGAGAGAAAGTGGATTTCCAGATTATTTTATTCTTCTCTCTGGAGTCTCTACATTGTTTGGTGCATCACACAGCCTCAGAACCTCAAATTACCTATTTTCAGAAAGGTAGAGTGACATATTTGCTCTCTCTAGAAATATCTGAGAGTGAAGGCAAAGTTTGTTTTAAAGCCCAGTAAAACTCAGGCCTGATTTTTAATTTATAGTAGATATCCTCATGCATGTGGGGACAAAGGTCCTCTCAAGTCTTCGTAAGAAAAAGTATAAACAATTTCACCTTGTGTCAGTCATTTCCTGGACATCAGTGCTGATTGTGATGTTTTTATTTATGTATTTGTTAAAGAGCAAAAGCTGTAACAAAATAAAAATATACCAGCAAAATAACCCCTATCTAGATATTAAACTGTGCACACACTAGGAGTTTTTTTTTTCTGGAACCAGGAAAGCTTTTCTAATGGAGACTAGGTCAGCAGACGCATTTTCGGTAATTCCAACAACTGTAAGTGTGTCTAATTTAACAAAAAAAAAAAAAGCTCTGATAATATGTTAACAAATAAACATTCATCAAACAACCTGCAAAAAAAAGACCAACAAGCAAACACTTTCTTCTTCTTTTTTTTTTTTTTTTTACTTAAAAGAAAAATTCTGATACCAAAAGTAACGGTAGAGAATGGTTTCAATAAGCAATAGAGGCATTACCGGCTTTTTTTGCATTTTCATGTTTTCTTATTTTACTTGTTTTTTCTTTTTCTTTTTTTTATGGAAAACTATCATATAATTGCTGTCACACTTTTAGCAGTACCTTCTTCAACTTTGATGGTAATAAGTAATATGACAGCCTCAGCTCCTCTGTCAAGGAAAGGGTGAAGTCTTCATTTACTTCTAGAGTAATAGATTAAACTGGAGAATCCATTTTTGTCAGGGAAGAGTAGATGTTGGTGAAGTTATGAGCCTACTGCACCTTTTAAAATGAAATATTTAAACAAGTGGAACCTTACGCGGTTGATGCATTAAGCTGACATAGGATGTAAATCAAGCAACACCTAAATGTCCTTTAACAAAGTCAATTATATTATATAAGCATAACAGAGATGGAACTCCTTTATCCTGTGCATCTGCCAGTTTTTTCTATTGAGATAAACACCTTTCCACAGATGCAGAATATCATTTATAACTGCTCAGTATTGTGCTGTAAACTTAAAAGAAATTAAACAAAAATGTATTCTTTATTAATGCTATTGAAAAATGGTGTTCCATAATCTAAACATCTACTGGAAACATCTACTCAGTTCTTGAAGTCATCTCTATTAGATTATGCAGATATCATCTATGAAAATACTTCTAAACTTAATCTGTCAAGACTTCAAAGAGTCTATAAGCAAATACTCAGATTTGCATTAGATTTTTGACTTTGAAATCCATTATTGTAAGTTCCTTGCTGACTTTGATGTGCTGCCTTTACACCTCCTCTCTGAGAAAGGAGGTGTAAAGGCAGCACATTAGTTTATAGATGTTCACAGTCTGTTTTTTGGATAAGGCCATTTAAATCTCTTTTGAAGGTCAATCCCAGCTCTTATCATTCAAGAAGTAATAATAAAAGAGAGAGTCTGCCTAGAGTAAGGACTGCTTTAAAACACAAAACAGCATGGGTGGAATGGACTTAACTCTTGACCTAGCACAATATCAGCATTCTAGTGATTTGCTGTGACAATGCCCTGCTAAGGCATAATGTAAAATTTCAATATAGGTGTATGGAATTAAATGATTAAGGAGAACAAGAGGTTGCAGCTGTTTACAACTAACATTTTTTTGTTTTGTTGGTTTTGTTTTTGTTTTTTGGTTGCAATTAATAATGTATTGATGAACCATTAAAATACTGCTTGAAACACACAGAAAGATACCCATGTTCAAACACAGGGCAAGAATTTTCCTCTGTGCATGTGCCAACATTTTCAAATCTGGATGGCTAAAGTTAGACTGTGAAAATAATCTGGAAGAAACTTTCTTGCTTTTCATGGGCCTGATTCTTCTCTTTACTAGACTCCTCCACTCAATATGGAAGTAGGCCTGGTTTGGATGTTCTCTGCCCCTCTGGTATGGACATCACTTCATTATAATTCATAGGATAATTTTAAATCATTTTGGAATATTATTGATTTGCTCCTTCTCATTGTCTTCCCCTGACCAAGAAAAATGAGAAAGATTTATTTTTCATCTTTTAAGAAGCATTCTGTATCCAAAGTCTGTTTCTAGTCACTTTATCTAGGTTCAGTGATTGTCATATGTCTTATAAGAACAAAATATTTTCAATGCTGTTGCTTCCAAATAGGAACTTCAGTCTCAGAGGATGGAGCCTTAGTTTTGAATACAAAGTTTGGCAAAGAGTGCATTAGAAAACACAGAAAAGACTGAAACTATTAAATATCATACTGAACATTTGAACATTTGGCACTTTTCCTTTTTTGAAGGTTTTAGATGAAGTTTGGTAGCTATCATGGTGTTACATGATCTGCTAGTTAAGTGCTGACAACTCTAGCTTTGCAATAACTAGAGTATTTGCATGTGATTTATGAGTAGGGAGAGTTCATTTTGAAACTGACCTTGTCCAGATGCAGTTTTGTGTGGTTTCAACAGCATTTTCTGTACTTCTAATGAACGAGAGGATCTACGAAATGTCAATGCAGTGCAGTCATCTTGTAGGAAGCCTTGTCTCTGCTGCTCTAATGAGACACAAAAGTTTGAACAAAATAGTGCTATCATAATGCCATCCAATAACTAACACAAGTGACCAATATCAGAGAAATCTTCAGGGGAATATACAAATCTGCAGGGGTCCAAACCACACTTATAGAAAAAACATGGTCAGACTTATTTCAGAAACTTTATGCTGGCATGTTTGCCATTGTGTTTTGAGATGCTGTGCATGCTCCTGTGCCAGTTTTCCTGTGGTCAGGAAAATACAACTACAAATTGTGCTTCACATGTTTTTTGGAGAAGGTGATTTTAGAATGGGCTGTTTTGTTTTATTTGCAAAGAGATCTTCTTGCCCAAATTACTTAGAAAATGTCACAAAGTTTTGTAAGAAAACTGGTCGTTTTAAAGCTTATATTTAAATGATGGATAATAGTGAGAAAAGTCAGATATGTTATTCATCGACTCACTTAAATGCAAGCAGCACCTAAAAGTGCTGTTTCAGCATATTTAATTTGTGCTACAATCCCCTATGTGTTTTCTCACATGAACAGTTTCAGACCCCAGCTTTCCTTCTGCTTATTTTAGGTGCTTATCAAGTCAGCATTTCTAATGATTCTTATGCTTCTCCCTAGATCAGCAGAGTCATGGAAGTTTTGTCACCCACTTTTCCACAGATGGGAAGTGATGCATAAAGATGAAATTATTTAGTGTTTTATGGACACTCTGTCAGAACAAGTACTTAGGATCACCATTCCTAAGGTGTAGGTAAGTTTGGATTATTGCAGTAGCCTTTCTTACTCAGTCTAGAGCTTACTTCTTGGCTTTTACAGCAGGAGGAGGGAAATTCACATGTATGAGCCACTCTTCAGCATGTAGTCATAAGGACAACAACTTAACACCAGTTATGGATTGCATTGAAAAAATTTTCTTTAAAGGTAGTGCTCTGGTGATGTTTTTGTCAGTACAAGAAGTGTATTGCTCTGGCTGCTCTAACTTCACAGGCAGGTTGGAGCATTTGTGCCACAATCTGTACTGTGGAAGGCTGGTAGAAAGCAACAGCTTGTGGGTAGAAAGGCTACTAAGCCCTCTGCACACCCGGAAATGTTTTTTTATCCTGAACTTTCCAATCTGGCCTAGAAATAAAAGAAATCCTAATGTAGGTCAGGAGGAAAAGTAGTTTAGGCCTCTTACCCTAAGCTTACACGCTGTAGTAGGGATTATTTGCGTCACTGATGTCAGACACTAGATTTAGATAGTTAAAACTTTAACTCCTGTAGCGATGATGAGGAATATCAAGGATCTACTTAGGTAAGTGTAAGCTTATATTTCTTAAATGCAAATGAAAAGGAAGTATGCCTCAAATTCTTAAGACACTTGCTGAATATGACTCAGGAACTTCAGTGTATATATTTATAAGGATCAAAGTAAAACTTCTTTTACAAAAACTTTTCTTAAGAGTCATGATTTTAAGACTCCAGGGTTATTTCTTTAAAACCTTTCCATGTATCATATTTCTTCACTTCTTAGCTAAAACCAAACCAAACCAAACCAACAAAACCCCCTCCAATAAACCTCAAAACCACCCAGCAGGATCATTGCAGAGGATCTCAAATTCCACTTGTCTATGATGCAGTTCTACTTGGGGACCAGTTTTCCCCTTTGCCTGCTGACCTGAAAACAGCAGTGTATTTCCTGTCTGCCTGAAGATCACTGGGGAAGTGCCAGTCATAATCTTCTCCTTATCGATTCTGGTCAGCAAATATTGACAGCTTTAAAAAGATTATGTTTTAATTGGGGATCAGATAGATGGCATTTTAAGGTATTTAATTTCACTTTGCAACTCACTATAGATTATCTGAGTGGTTCCACAACTCAAGGAGGATAAAGATGAATGTGTTGTCCTTTTCTTTAGGTGACCCTGAGTGCAAATGTAGCTCAGGTTAAAGTGACTGAAAATCTTTTTCTATCACTGGGCTGAAAAGGTTGAATGTGAATTCATTAGTGTTATCTTTGTTTAAGGCACAATATCTATACCTCACCAAGCTCACATCTTCTGTGGTTGCACTTGTTCTTGTGTGATTTAAGAGAGAAATAGACTGGTGAGTTAAATAAAGAGAACCAAGACAAAGAATTCACATTGTCTTGAAACTTGTATGTTCACTTACAGCTCTAAAAAGTGGGTGTGTAGAAGTATCATCAAAAAGACTTTACAGAGGTGCCTAATTTGATGGTGATTTCTTCTTGCAAAGGAGGTTCAAGACCATGCTACAAAAACTATTTTCTAGTTTTCCTAAAACTATTTTCTGCACATTCAAAGGAATGAATATACTCTTAAAATGAAAATCAAGTCAAGAGACAAGCAGTCAAAAAGAAATACTAAATTCTGAGACCTACACACCCCCATGTAGCTCAACCTGAACAGGCAAAGTCCAATCATTCCACTTTCAGTACTCAAAATAGTCTGCTGGACTGTCTCGAGATGCCTTCAAGAAATTTAGATCCATTTTACCAGGAGATGCTTAATAGCAGATGCTGATGTCCAGAACCTAGTGTCCTCTTTATGCTAACTGCTCCAGGGATTGTACTTTCATATTTACTGGGCCGTAAATTAGAGGACATTTTTCCTGCAGATGCCTGTTGGGTTTTTTGTTGTTTTTCCTTTTTTTTTTTTTTTCTGTTCAGGCTTGATTTGAGGACTCTGAAAAATATATCAGATTTTCCAACATTCAGCTAAGCATTGCAGAGAAATTCATCATCTTGCGTGTGACACTTCTGAGGTGTCTCAAAGGTATTGCCTTCATTACACAATAACACCTAGCACATTATTGATGGTTTCTGTGAAGTACTCTATATATGAATATTGTAATTTTAGTTAAAATAAAAGGTGGAAAACCCCTCTGTTGCTTAATTTCATCATCCATGAACATGGTAACTGGTGTATATAGCAAACTAGAGCCCACTGAAGAATTGTAGAAGAAAGTTTGTTTGTTCTGCGTAATAGTTGGTAGACACATTTGTATGCAGGTAAGCAAGTATTGCATAGAATTAGTATTCCTGATACATCAGTAGATAAAAGGAAGACCAGTTTGCATGTGGTAGGAGGAGTATCTTAAAGAGTCATCTTAAAGGGTGAAGTAAATGACTGAAATACAGAAAGATGAATGTCTGAAATATTTGCTTCCTTGAAATGCTTTACATATATATTTACTAGGTAACATATACTCTTTGTGTTTCTTCATCCCACTTTTTTCAAGGGACCAAATACGTTAAATCAATAAATCTCTTCACTGTCTCCCAGACTTTGCAAACCAACAGACCCCCAAGTTGTGTGTGGAGAGAAATAAAGTGCAATGGGGGTTGCAAGCTGGAGGCTTGAAGCATGGACTGATAGGCAATATGTCCAGGCTTATAGTGGAGATCAGCTGGAGAGCAGGGAGCTGAGAGACAGGATTGCATCCTGACAGGAAGATCATTCAGTACAAGTGAAACTAAATAGTGAATGTAAGGCAAATTGGAATAAGGATTTCTGTGGACTTGCAGAAGTGATGAGCCTTTATAAAAATAAGGTGTCCTTTACTCTGGGTTTAAGATTTTCAGGTGTTGGCAGAGTATCAGGTCCTTGTTTTCCTTGCCTCTAGGAGTCTTTTGAACCAGCATAACTTTCAAAAGCCTTACAGAAATATGGAGAACGGTTTTATTCCAGTTTTTTGCATATAAGATTTCCCTCTTCTTGCTGGAACAGTAGTCAGTTATCCTTCAGAAAGAGTGTAGGCTCTCAGAACAGAAACAGAACACATTATTTGGGTCAAGGATGGAAGAGATGAGCCTGGAGAAGAGGAATAATAATATAAAACAGGATAATGGATCACTGAGAAATGACTGAGAGATCTGTTCAGAACAGTGAGCTGATGTGAAAGAGGGTGCAGGCCATCTATTCGGCAGCAGTGTTCAGATGGTCTGCAGGAGGGTGACACAGATATCAGGGAGGGAGAGAAAGGAGGGAGGTTGCAATAGTCAGGGGGAGACAAATGCACTGCAGAACTTAAACTACCCAC
Source organism: Ara ararauna (assembly GCA_028858755.1). NCBI lineage: Eukaryota > Metazoa > Chordata > Aves > Psittaciformes > Psittacidae > Ara > Ara ararauna. Next base: position 66,064,703 of record CM054380.1, read on the forward strand.
TAAGGACAGCCTCTCAGAAATACCAAGATATCCAGTGTGTAGCAACTGCTTTGCACAGGGGATTTAATTGAAATAGCCTCCAAACCCATGTTGAGAAGGTAGTATTAATTGGCTCTGCCAAACTTAAATGTTGAGCAGCAATTTATATTTCATGCACTAACTCTCATATGGGCCAAGAACCAAAGAAAACAGGCTTTCCTGTGGGTAGGGATGAAGATGGTGCTTTTTCTCTTTACATCAGATGTTACTTATCCCAGAGCTATTTCCTTACATTTGAAAAGACTATTTGTGGCTGAGGTCAGACTGAGAGACTCCAGGGAAACAGCATCAAGCTGTCCCCATAAATTTTGTTCTCAGAAAGTGAGTGACTCCATTCCAGGATGGTTTTGCTCGTGCTTTCATTCTTGTCGAGGCATAAGAACAATTATAAGTATCATAATCAAATGATTGAATTTTAGTCACTGCCCATAGTTTCTGTTCTCACAAAATGGCTCTGAGGAGGAATAACTTCGTCTATTCGGCCCTGAGCCACTTCTTTGACCTGGGCTGAATTCAGGACAGTCCTTTTCATCCCTACATGGAAGACAACCTCTTGGCCTTTCCCAGCCTCAGGCTCAACCTGGGTCATATTCATTCACTTTTAGTGGTCAGCAGGCTCAATAAAAACCTATGCTCAGCTATTTCCTGCTGTTTAATAAGCCGATTCAACATCAGAGAGGGAGAGGTCTTGTGCATTTTCCTCCATTTTATGCTTCTTGCTCCTCATTCACTCATTCAGCTATGCTAGTGATAAGAATCGTGGGACTCTACATATATAGATGCAATCCCAGCAGACACTGATATTTGAAGCACTGTGTTCTATAGACCTGCTTTGAACAAGGTTAGTTAACTCAGCGCTTAAAACGCTGGCAGCCATCTGGAGCCCAGCCTACGCCAGAGTTCAAAATTGTTTCCTTCACTGTTGGTAGCAACAATGGGGAGGGGAGAGAGGGTTGAAAGCTTTTTTAGAAGCAGAGTTGGAGAGAGGAGAATTCACTGCAGGCTGAAGTCATGAGGTAACCCCAGATCCTAGAGGTTCGTGGACACATAGTACCACGTCTGCTTGAAGGCATCGTTAAACTTATAATTAGCAAGTCATTAGGTTTTGACTACACTTAAAGGTTAAAAGGAGAATCTTTGGTGATGGGTATTTTGTAATTTTCTTTCTGTTGTGTTCTTACTTAGTCTCTTTGTGCTGTTTGATTCTGGTGATGACTTCTTATCCACAAGCTGAAATCAGCTTAAATTGAAACTTCTTTGAAAACAACCCACGAGTTATGTCAGCTTTTCATAAATTAAGGCTACACTTAAAAAATGTTGGGGTACGAAAAGTTAAACATCGTTGACAGGGTGTCTTGGAGACGCGTGTTTGATAGCAAGCCAGAGAGCTGTACTATAGCACTGCAAAACTGCAAGATGAATACCTAAGCCTTTATGAGATAATGTGGGGCATGTAATTTCCTGTAGTCAATATTTCCTGTAATGACTCCTCCAATATGATTTTGCTTGATTAAGTGTTGTTTAATGACCTCTATCATGTCCATCTTCTGTCCACAGACTAGTCAAAACTATCTTGCTGCATTTGGAACAAATCTTAAACAATCCATTTCAGGCTCAAGACAAAGCATATCATCCATGGTATTCCCAAGGAATTAAGCTAATATTCCTAGCACACTTTTTGTAACAGCTAAAGTGCTGTAGCAGTATAACTATAAAACTAGAAGTTATTTGCAATATATTTTACACTTTGGGAGTAGTATTCTCACATAGTGAGCTCTGTAAAGCACATGCAGAATCTTTTGTCTCCTGACTTTTAAGGCAAGGAAAAGTCAGTAATAATTGTCTTTCAGAGTATGTATTTCAGTTCATTCCATGCTTGTAGGACAAAGTGCAGATTGAAAATTAAAAAAGAAGGAAAAAAAAAAAGGAAAAAAAAAAAGAAAAAAGAAGTAAACAGTACTATACTGTGTAGTGGAATGAGTGGAGTGGAGGATTATGAGGGACAGTCTGAATGACAGCACACTTTCCAGGCCTGCCGTGTGAACAGAGGGGCAAATCATGATTTGTGCATAACCCTTTTGAACTGCCTTTCCTGATACACTCTACAGCCTCCCTGAAAGCTTTGGCATTTTTGGAACGAGTTTTGTGTCCCAGCCACTTGGCAGCCTGTCACAGCTGAGGGGACATTTGAGGGCTACTGAGCATCAGAAGGATACTCTTACAACCCAGGAGTTCTTTGCTGCTGCAATAGCTAGAGCGTGTCAGAGTTGCCCTGGATGGCTGCATGAGTGCTTGACCCTGCCCACGGTTACCATCAGATCTTGGTAGTAAAACATCCCCAGGGTGGTGTGCCTGCAGCTTGTCATGTTAGAGAGAAAACATTTCCCCTAGCCCCATGTGAGGGATCTGTATTTTCATTCATCCTGGGGTTTTTACATGGAATTGTGTGAAGCTGCAATTAAAAACAGCAGCTAAATTCTTGGCTTCCTTTTCAGATTTTTTACTCAGTAATAGAGTATTTTACCTGCAGATAGCAGCAAACTCCTATGCATTGCAGAATGAGATGTTAGCCATGGGGAAGTACCTATTTATATTTTAATAAAAAGAAAAAAAAGAAAAGCAGTATTTTTCCACCTAATTGATGAATCATGGCACATGTACTTTGTTAGCAGGTTTTGTTAGATCATATGATACCCCACAACCTGACAGAGTGGCATGCACTCACTGCAATAGCTGCTTCTATACTATGTTCATGGTAAAAATGAGTAGGAAGAAAGGGCGTAAGTGTTGTGACTTGCACTTTACTTTAACCAAGTCTGAGAAAAGAGTCTACAGAAAAAAGTAGTTTCCATTTTATCAGAGAGTTTAAACCAACATCTTAAATTGACACAGAAAAAACCCAGATTTTGAAACGGGGACCATCTGCAGGCTTCCTCCCTCAAGTATCAATAGGGAAGCATCTACAATCCAAGATGCTATTGTAGCAAGGGGCTATAGAGACAGCTGAGAGTGATGACAAAAAAAAATTGTCTGTTGCAGTAACCTTCCCTCAAAGTGTAAACATCTTTGGGTTTGCTTGCTGCATTGTTGCCTTTACTCACATTTTAATTTCTTTTACATTCTTCATTTAATTTTTCTGACAGAAATTAAATTGTTAGTATTATATAAAGTGGACCTGTTCACGCATATTATACATTTACTTTGATCTGATTTACTTGATACCGAGTTTTCTGAACCCTTGAAGAAACTGAGTGTAAAATGAGGGTGAAGGAACAGAGAGAAACTGTTTAGCTATGCAACACCTTGGCCCATGAGGCCTGGGCTCTCCAATATGACATTTATGGTACAGATTTTTGCCTTTTGTTTTTTGACCTCCAGCTGCTTAATAGCAATTACCTTGGACAGTCATGGCAAATAGTGGTTTATGGCACAGTATAGTATTCTCATTTGTATTGGCTGCCAATATTTAAATTGCTGTCACTCCAGAAAACATATAAGCAGGTGCGACACAAAGCCATTTCCTCACTCTCTGACATGAGCTTTAATTAGCGAAAGCTGGATGATCACAGAAATCCCTTTGTCTTCCCCGCTGACGGCTGCTTTTAGCACCAGTGTCATAGGGTAGAGTGGTACATTTTCAGAGGGTGGTTTATAGGCACATGCTGGAAGTTGGGCATCCAGTTTTGGCCTCCAGACATGAAAAGGGAATTTTCAAAGCTGAAGGTGGGCAGGGCTCTGACTCTAAAATTGTGCTACAAGTCTTGAGTGCTCAGAGGCTCTGACAGGCAGCAATGCAATGAAGGCTTCAGCATGGCTCTGCCCTTGAATGAGGCTGATTTTCAGTAGCTGTTCTGCTCCCCTTTTTATGCTCTAGGAGCACTTCATATATGACTTAGTTCAATTTGAAACAGAATTTTGTGGTTACACATTTCTACTATTTCCCTGCTTTTTAGAGCTGTGTTTATTAGAAAATCTGTATGTGAGAAAAGAGGCTGAATAAAAGATTTTTCGTGTCTGCAGTTCCTACGTCCTGCTTTTTATAAACTTAAGAGCTTGCTATTGCATTAAAAAAAATTATCTTGGGGCAGAGATTTTCCGTTGGTAAATTGTCATAGCTCCAGTGATGTCAGTGGGGCCGAGGACCTGCCCGACTTTGCAATCAAGTAATCAAGTAAGCATTTCCTGCTGTATATAATCTATTCGGTAAATATGAAGGGTTTCACTTTACCAGAAATAGTTTCATCCTTTGAATTTTTGTACTTAATACTATATGGCTAATCAATAAATTACTTGATCAGCTGCCCATCCACACAGACATGCCCTTAATGCTTTCTCTAAGTTTGTAACAACCCCTTGGCACCAGATGTGGAGGTTCTGGGAACCATCTTAACTGAAAAGACTGAAAAAGATGCCTTAATGATATATGCACTGCTTCTAAGTGAAATGAACTTAGTGCACATTGTCAGGTCATGCTTTAACATTTAGCATAAGGTGCCTCTTTGGCAAATTTTCTAAGAAATTCATCAATTGTTAATATTTCAAGCCTTTTTTTCAGACCTGCTGCTCTTGGTGTTTAGGTATCCTCCTTTTTTGTTGTTGTTGTTGTTTTTAAAGTAGATTATTGCATCCATTCCTAGTCAGCAGACAGTTTAGACTTGTAGCCAGAGCATGGCTAAAAGACATGCTCCCAACCTATATTACTTTGGTATGTTGTTAAAAGATTGTCCTATCAATCTTTTGGACAATTTTTGCTTTTTATATCTACCTTATTTTTTCCTCAAATACCTTCTTACACATTTTTTTTTAACATTATGTTCCCTTCCCTGTCTAAAAATGTGAAGTTTAATATAAGCCTCTCATACTTTTCACCAGTCTTTTGCAGGGTTTTTGGCAGTATGTCCTTCACTATCACTTTCCTGAAGACCAGACACTACTGTTACTCTCATTTATTCATTCATGAAAAAAACAAAAAAAAGCAAAGTTTGTAATAGCTGATGTCACAGCAGACTCCTACAAACTGATACAGCTGTGATTTTGAAATATTTTTCTGAATAGATCTGCCTCTTTTTGGATGTCTGGTAAAGAATTTCCCTGGTCTATTTGTTTTGTTACTTCATTTATGCTTCTGCAAGCTATTTAAGTCTAGTTTCTTTACACATTTCTTCTTCGTTTATAGAGCCCTGCACAGCTTCTCTCCAATCCATACCTATTCTTTTCCCTGTTTCTTACAGCCCTGCTAAACTGTCCTGGTAGTCACCCGCACTGTGAGCAAGCAAATAGTTGACACAATGTCTCCTCTTGCTGTGAGAGTCCAACAGCTTCATTCTTGGATCAAGCTTATTGCCTGGTCCACCACCGAGCCTAAACTGTAAACAGCTGTGGATCTTTGTAGTCATTAACAGACTCCTCTTGAGTGGTGCATAAGCCTGAATTCACTGGGGAAATAGATTTGGCAATATGCCTAATGGTGATACTTGCAAGTTTTAGAATGAGGGATCTGAAAATGGGCCAGCAACTCTGTTCAGCTTAATTTCATTATTTATTTTCTTCTTAATGCTGTGTATTTCCTGGTTCAGTGAGTGCTGCTGGAAAACTGAAGAATTCCAGGTTGTACTCGTCAAAAGTTTAAATCCACAATGAGACTATGAGGAGGGCTGCTAGCCACAGTGACCCTGACTAAGTGTTTTCCTCCTGTTAACTCCTCACAGGTCAACGGCTGTAGGATGCATGAGCGTGAATCTCTTTTTACAGCGTTTCCCCTATAGCCAGAATTGAACTAAAGAATAGTAACTCTTTTGATTTTACACTGTTAGCAGAGATAAAGTGGAAATGGCTTTTGCTTCACGTGAGGTGTTGAGCTGTCAGCAACAAGAACTCCAGACCACTTGAAATTTTCACAGAAAACGGGTGTGATGAACAGGTAGGTGGTGGAGTAAGAGGCTACACAGTCACCTGGAATCACCAATGTGCCCTGAATGAGGCTTTGCACAGAAAAAGACATGGATCTCTTTTATTAGTTTGTAAAGCAACCCTTTTGCTGACCTGTGTGTTAGTCTACATGTTTTGGTTCTCTCTTATACCTGAAATACCACCCTTGAACAGAGTGTGCCCACAAAACATGTCAAAGTTGATGAATTGACATTTCTTGCAAACAGTTAAGAGAAAATTCCCAACAAGTCTGAATCAGTGGGTGTGAATCTGACCCTGGGTTCCTTAAAGAACATATCTGGGATTTAATTTGCTGGAATTTAAAGAGGGAATTTATTCATTAGATGACTCAGTCTATAACCTTACCCTGCAGGATTAATGGTCACAGTGGATTTGGGTTTTGGTTGCCTCTGTGTTAAATTCCCTGCTGCAGGGATAAGTATGCCCACTTTCACTGCTAGGTAGTGCCACTCTTGTCAGATAAAAGGGGTTTACATCATTGCCCAGAATACTTCATAAGCAACGTAATTAAATTATTTATTAAAAAACCCCAACCCTAAGCAAAAACAAAACAACACAAACTCTGGTCTCTATTTTCTTTCCTTGTTTTCTATTCTTTCTGTTTCTCAACTTTGTTATACAATTAAAAAAAAAACCTCATGAAAATATTATCAATAAACTGTGTTTTTAAATTTTTGGAAATATCTATAAACACCTTTTCATGAGGTCAAGTTAGCAAAACCCAAGAGATAGTCATGTGGTAGTTGCAATACTGTTTAACGACATGCTAGCCAATGTTATACAGTAGCTGTTTTCTCCATTAACATATCACTGTCTCCTCCGGAGCTGTCTGCATGTTGAATTCCAACACTTCTTGCACCTGCCTTAAATGATCGTGTCTAAAGGGCTGAAGAATATTTCAACAAAACACACTGAAACTGAGGGACCTGCCCCAGGTGCAGTGCAATGCTGATACACAGTTTGGGTAACATCATCGCCTTTTTGAGGTTCTGTTTTTTAAACAAAATTGATGATTCAGGCAAGCTACGTGCAGCCTGTAGAGGAACTATCCAATAGTAAAGGAAAGTTAAAAGCATAACCGTATTTTAATGTTTTTCAGTTTTTAGAGCTGCTCTAAGCAGACTAGTATTAAGTGCAAGGTCCTCCCCCTGGGTCGGAGCAATCCTAGGCACAGCTGCAGGCTGGACAGAGGAGAGATTCAGAGCAGCCCTGCAGAGAAGGACTTGGGGGTGTTGGTTGATGAGAATGAACATGAGCTGCCAGTGTGTGCTTGCAGCCCAGAAAGCCAACCGTATCCTGGGCTGCATCAAAAGGAGCGTGACCAGCAGGTCGAGGGAGGTGATCCTGCCCCTCTACTCTGCTCTTGTGAGACCTCACTTGGAGTATTGTGTGCAGTTCTGGTGTCCTCAACATAAAAAGGACATGGAACTGTTGGAGCAAGTCCAGAAGATGGCCACGAGGATGATCAGGGGACTGGAGCACCTCCTGTATGAAGATAGGCTGAGAAAGTTGGGGCTGTTCAGCCTGGAGAAGAGAAGGCTGCGCGGAGACCTCATAGCAGCCTTCCAGTATCTGAAGGGGGCCTATGGGGATGCTGGGGAGGGACTCATCATTAGGGACTGTAGCGATAGGACAAGGGGTAATGGGTTTAAACTTAAACAGGAGAAGTTTAGATTGGATATGAGGAAGAAATTCTTTAGTGTAAGGGTGGTGAGGCACTGGAATGGGTTGCCCAGGGAAGTTGTGAATGCTCCATCGCTGGCGGTGCATGAGGCCGGGTTGGACAGAGCCTTGGGTGGCATAGTTTAGTGGGACGTGTCCCTGCCCATGGCAGGGGGGTTGGAACTAGATGACCTTAAGGTCCTTTCCAATAATAACTATTCTACTTTATATTATTTATTTATTTTTTTTGTAAGTGAAGTGATCTTCAAGAATGTTACTTATCAGTCAAAGAAAGTTTAGAGGCACCTTAGACTGATGCATTTTGGATTTGAGTGAACCTCTATTAGACAACCTAAGGAACATGAGGTTTGTTCCCAGTCTCTGGCTTGCTAAAACATAATGTAGTTGCATTTGAGGGTCAGAAGGATCTGCTTTGAGTCATCCTCTTTCGAGAAAGCATCTATATTTGCCCGTTCTCCCCTTCTGTTCTCTCTGAAAGTCCTTTATTTTTCAAGCTTTTGGATCCTTGGTTTCCCACAGCAAGAAGTCTCAGTGGCCTATGTGTGTACATTTCCGAAGCAGATGCCTGTCGAGCAACGAATTGCAGTGGGGGATGCCTCTTTGCTTCTCTCAGCTACTGAAGAAGAGGTGAGGGTCCTCAAGAGTAGTTTTAGTTTTGTGTGTTGGGCAGTGACCCATCCTGCATTGTGCAGAGCCCAAACATACTGCATAGTAGGAGATCATGGAGATTGCTAATAAGCCAATAGACCTTTTCTTCCTCAAACTGGGCAACTGCAGTTTGATTTGTTGTAGCTGTGGCAAATGCATAGCATGGTTTCGACCCTTTGAGATGTTTATCTCAAACACAATGCTTGTGGCATTGTATTAGTATTGGAGTTTTTTATTGTGGTAATATCAGGAGCTTAGTGTAAGGAACACAGAGACAATGTCTGAACTTCTGTGTTTGAGACACTGGCCTTTTCTTTCTCAGAGAAACTTCTGAAGGTGGATTTCTAGCTTGCTTTTTCTTCAGCACAAAGCACCTCTGTATTTCTCCAAAGTAAAATGGAGACAGAGCTGCTTGCACAGAGACATAAAATAGTTTTCTCTGCACTTTTTTCTTGGGAGTATGCAAAAATCCCATGTGCATTTTTTTTATGAATTGGACCCTTCTGTTTTATAGCTGGTAGTAGTCATGCTTATTACAATGCCATATTATGGCCTTGGACACTTTTTATGTCCCTATAACATAGCACCCTAGAGAAAGATGCTTCACTAAGTGAGAACCAGTAAACTTGCCACAGAATCAGCGGAATACTTTTCACAAAAGTGCATAAACTTCTGTTCTTAAACATTGTCATCCTTCACCTTAACAAGCACAGAGAAAGGTTCCACTGGTTTCTATGCCTTGTTAGGTCTATCATCTTTTTAATTAATAGTGTTTTTACGAAGCCGTCTGAACTGTGTCATTTCCATTATCAGAAAACCATTGCCATTAATGAATAATTTTCATTTCTGATCCTTGATATCATGCTAGTTGATCTCCTGTTTCCATGCCACCGAATGATAGCATCGTTTTCTGCCCACGATCAAATTTAATTTGGACTCTGATTATATTATGCTGTTGCGACTGAAGTGTCAATTTTTGTCAGGCAATTAGGAGCTATAACCTGTGAAGTTAAGTTTGATAGGCATTGTAATTGGATTGTTACAGTAATAGCTTGGAACATTCCTTTTCTTGCTTCTTTGATTCTTGATGCATACTTTAGTTGTGAGAACAAAGGCATTTTGTTATTATGCAACCATAGGATGTTCGAGACAACAGGATGGAGTTCAAGATTTTCCACTTTCCCCAGATGGACTTAATTTGGATTTAGTTTTGACCACAAATTAAGCCAGGATTTTAAAAGAATTTGGGGTGGGGGATGGCGGTGTTTATCAAGCAAACCTTGAAAGAGCTGTGGAACCAGAGCTGGTAGGATTATAACATGGGGGTAGTCTTTATGTTAAAAGGTTAACAGAATTAAAAAAATCCTTAGACTGGAAATGTGTCAGATTACCCAGGCTACTCTCACTCCTTTTAGTGGCCTGTGCAGTGTAGGAATTTTGCACGTGTTTAGGCCTATAATTTAAAGTCAACACTATGTCCCAATTTTTTATTAGTGTAGAACAGGGTAGTTGCATTCAGATGTATCCCTAGAGAAATTTGCCCTGTGGAAAATAATCACAATAAAACAATACAACAACTAACAACAGAGAACACTTTTTGATTGGATCCTTGCTGTCAGACTGAAAGTTTTCTGCTTTTGCATTTAGCTTTTTTCTTTTTTTTTTTTTCTTTTCTCTGCAGACACAGTAGTTCACAGCCTGGGTATTTGTCAAAAGAGTTTTCTTCTGCATGTCTTTAGAGTGTGCTCAGCTCCCCCCCCCCCACCTTCATCTCCTGATCATCTCTAATAAAAGGCACAATGCAGAGCCCTTTTAAAAAGGACAGCGGAGAGAAGATAGTTTTTTCCATTGCTCATTTGTTTGGACACTTTTCATAAGTGCTGCTATGTGACAAGCAAAAGGTGGAGGAAAACAAAGAAACTCCAGCTGCTATGGAACGTAAGGGAGAAACTCACCTGCAACAGGATTTATCTGAAGAAAACTGAAACTCAGTACCAGAGCTGTTAGGTAGATGGTAAAGAGAAACGAAACCTTTAAAATCAACTACAGGAGGTTTTCAGAAGTTTCATAAGCTGGATATGTAATGGTTGTATACTCACAGTTAGCAAATATTGACTAGGATTCCACTCTCCCCATTCAGCAGGCATGACACCCACCTGCTTCCTAACATGCAGTGTTAGCCCTGTGTCGCTCATTACATCCTTCTTTGTTTGATAAATTTGTGATACCCAGTCATTTCAGGATGCGTCTGACCAGGTCTGCTCCTTCGTACTTCAAGCATATGTTCACTCTTCTCTTCTGGCATCCTCAGTGTGTGGTCAGTGCTTGGTCCAGGAGTAATCTCGTGAGCCTGCAGCATTCTCCATTAACAACCATTTGTGCCTACCAGATTGGTCCCCTGCTCACCTCCCAGCAGTGCTTCTCGTTTTCACCTGTTTCCAAACCTAAGCAAGGGATTTTCTGTCATGGCTAATGTATTGAATATTCACATCCCATTGCTTCAATAGTGTGCTACCTCAGTAGCTGTGTTCCATCTTGTAATTCTACTTGTCTGCCACGTAAACCAAGTTCATTTAGTGTTCATACTCCTGTAGTACTCTGTAAAATTTCACCATGTCCAGTTCCATTTCCTCAGTTTCTGTGGGCTCAGGTGGCTGCCCTATCCCCTTAGCCCACTTGGGACACCAGGGTATGAAGGCGGCAGGAAACTCTGGAAAGCAGTAGTTACAAGACTCTGTAACATCTAGTGGGGCCTTACTAGTGGGACTGTTTTGTTTTGTTCTTACTTTGCACTAATGCTAGCGTTTGCATAGATGCTAAAATCTGGATTTCCCCCCCCCCCCCCCCCCCCCCGAATCACTCTTTTTCTTTTATTTTTTCTTTTTTTTCTTTTTGTTCTAGGTAAGCTATTTCCAATGAATATTTCCACTTCTACCATATTTTCTTTCTAGTCTTATTTATTTGAATACCTGTAGTCTAAATACAGGAGCTAATCTTCCTGAAATTGCCCCCTTTAGTCTCATGATATTGAAAACTAATACCAGGAACCTGAAAGGGAGCATCAGGGCTGTTACTGAGGGAGTGGATTGCTGATGTGACAGAAACAGCTGCATATGAAAACATGATATATGGAATGGAAAGTAAGTTAGATGAATTTGAAGGTATTTGTAATCTATTCTTCAGCAGCATCAGAAGAGATGTCCTGAAATATGATAGAAGATAGTAGAGAGAGGTTGAAGGGTGAATGAAAGCTTTTGTTTCAAAAGGTAATAATAATAACTTATCTCCCTGCTTTTCTATTGCTGTACTTTCCCTTTTTCATTGTTTTTCTTCCTCACTGGGAGATAAGGATGAGCTACAGTTATACATGAAAAAGGAGTGAAAGTCATGTAAATTTTTCTGTACATGTGTTCTGTTTACAAAAAGACAGAGTTAGAATCTGATGAAAGAGAGCAATAGGAAAGTAAACAGACATGTAAAAATCCATCCCAGGCAGTAGATATATACAACTTTCTGGAATCTGACAGTGACAAGAATGTGCATTAAATTTCTACTTTTCAGCTGATCTGGTAGAGGTGTAGCAATTACTACAGACCAATGTCACTAATTGTAATGTTCTGTAGGAGTAATCAATGAACTCTGTTTCCTGAAAACAGTTTCACCTTTGCGCTATTAGTACTATAATGAAGAGGGCGCAGTACATACTTACATAAAGAACTTAGAATCTATTAGCACCTGTGCTGAACAGTAAAGCTGCTGATACTTTGCATGCAAATTGTAGTCCTCATCTGAGAAAAAGCAGAGTTCACAGGTTCAATATTCTCTCACTTTCTGTCTCCTATGTCAGCTATGTCTTAACCAGCTGGGGGCAGAATTACATTCTGGAAATTAGTGAGAAAAAAGGTTAAAATTGAAAATCTACTGTTTCTGCATCTAGTCTCACCACTTACATGTTATAAGACAATATGAAAAATCCTAACAAGTACAAATGATGTCTGCTTTCACATTATATTTTTAAAGTGTCAGTGCTTAGGTAGGTTTACGTTTGACAGGTGATTTAAATACTTCAGTACATTTCTACAGCCATAAGAAAAAACTTTTATCAGGATAAAAACTTGGCAAAACTATTTATTTTTGTACTGATGCAAGAAACATTACTACTCTTTTTGGCATGTAAATGTATGAGGCACTCTATTAATCTTCATAGTTTTTCTAAATATTAAATTGTTTTAGGATATTTCAACGACTGCTCATTTATGTTGTTTTACCTGTATTTATCTTCTGTACTAATTCTTGAATGCTATGCTCTAAGTGCATACCTGATTATGACTGGTACTATCTTACCATAAGGCTGAGACAGACATATCTGTATTTCTGTATCTCTTCTGATGAATTGACCTTTGCTAGAAAACATGGTGGATTTTTTCCTCATACCAAAATAACACTTTTAGTACCTACAGCAATATGTGGTTTAAGTAATCTCACAAGCCTCACCACCTTTCCCCTCAGTTCTATCTCAAAAGCAGTTGTGAAGGTCTCTACATTTAGTTTTTTAACAGCGTGAAACTGGTGTCTGTATAAACCTATATGAAACAATATTAAAATGAGCCTTTTGTGAACATTGTGACACAGACAGGAGGAGGCATAGAAAAATTACAACTGTAGACCAGTAGAGCAGAACAGTATAATGAGTTAATGAAGGGGAACTGAGAAAAAACCCATAGAGGGAAAAAAAATAAATAGCAATCCTATGGACAAGAAATACTTTGCATCCCTGGCTCACTTTGGCAGTAGGTCCATGATAGTTTGCCTATGGGATGATGTCAGTGTTTCACAAGTTTCATCCCTGGCTGCACAGACTAACCAGGTTAAAAAGATGTGAGGAAATTCACCTCCAAGTGTATAACGACATACAAAGATACTGAAATAAGACAGTTACTCCAATGAAAAAACTAGATTAAAATTCTGACTAGATTAAGATCCAACTTCTTCCAGGTTCTTTGTTCATGAGCATGGACTTCTGTATTTAACTCTTCATGTGAGGTCTTCCGAAAAATGAGAATCCGGGCTTTTGCTTTAAGACCAGTGAAGATAAGAATGACCCACAAAATTTGCATTGTCTTCAAGCTTTCTCAAAATCCAGCAAATTTCAAATATTTCTGAAAATTTGGGAACTTTGGTTTGGGCTTATATTTAGTTAAAAGTGTACCTCTTATACATCTATGAGAAACATAAAATGGAGGATAATACTTTACAGATACAATGATCAGTTGTCTCAAAACAATGATCAGTTGTCTCAAACAATTTTCTCTTCTTGAGATTTTCAAATCAAAGACAGACAGCAGCATTATGACTGAACCACAGGATTTCTTAACATCAGAGTAGATAGGCTTTACCATACGAGGAAGGGTGTTCGGTCAATATGATACTCTGTGGAATAAACAAAGTATTATCACTCTGGGCTCTGATTTTCAAAATTGATGTCAACATTGACCTGACTCTGCCTCAGTGTCTGTCAAAGTAGATGATCATGAGCATTCCTGGATAGCTCATTATCCACCAGCTATTATCACTGCATTCAGCTAAAATATAGGGTGTATCAAACAAATGGAAAATCACAGAAATCATTCATCTTTATCACAGTTATGGCCACATGCTTCCTAAAAGCCCGTGTTTAGATCCTGGAGTAAAGGCAGAATTTATCAGCACTGACCCAGGAGGAGATGATGATCTGAAGCAGGCCTCTGTTAGGCCAGTATGTTGTTCATTTATTTCTCCATGCAAGGAAATTGAGCCCATGAGTTCTAAAGCAGCCAACCTATTCTGCAACTCAGGCATTACAAATAGTAATCTCACACCAAGTTTTCACTTATTTTATAATATTCTCTATTTTCCTCTGGAGGAAATTAGGACTGTGATTCAGGTCTTTCTTGCCTTACCAGTTGTTTTCATGAAACCAGTAGGAATGCCATTTTGGAGAGTTTTAGCCCTCAAGTTCAAATTGGCTAATGGTTTGGTCTTTTGTTGAAAGGAAAGTAAATGGGAGAGAAAAGAAGGATGGAAAGACAGACAAAGCAGTTACATAAAGCTTATTTCCATAGGAAGCCAAGTTAAACTGTCTTTATCTGTAGGAATTGTAAGGCCTAGTTATGTAACTCTACAGCTTATTTGAAGAGGTGATTAACTGTTCCTAATTAAGCATTCAGCTACAGTCCTGTTATAAGACTTTTTTCCTCTCTCCAACAGCTCAATAATAAATAAATAAATTAAAATATTAAACCCCCCACCAACAAACCCATAAAAATCTCTGTGCATTCACAATTTTAGGGTTAAGACGTACTGACAACTCAAGTACTTTATGAAAATTGTGATTAAATTGAGTAAGTACTTTTTAAGATTAAAAGACTTGAAATAGCTGATTTTTAAAATATTTGCAATTTCTATTGTTCCTTTGTATCTGTCTCTCTGTCCAACAAAATCACATAATACCTCAGAGTTTGAAACATAAGTAGATTTCAGTACTGACTGTGCAAGAGTATGGTTTAGGGGCAAAACCAGTAAATGTTTAAGAAATATCTCTATGTGAAAAAATCAACTTATTTCTCTACCTATGAAGATGGCAAGGAAGGAATAAAAGCCCCCCAAAACAAGGCACTTCAATCACCAAACTGTGAATTTCACTGGGCTGTTTCTGAAGTCTCTTTTTAAAGCCCCCAATTCTCCTAAAATTCCCCAAAAAAGCCTTTTTTTCCAAACAGAAACCAGAGGAATTAGAGGGCAGTGATTTCCCGACGAGGTGGCAGGGTTGGTGGGGGGAACCCAGATCTGTGTGTCCTTCTCAGTTAGCTGTATTTGTTGGCAGCAGCTAAGGAAGCTGAATTACCCATGTGATGTTCTGCAGACTGCATGCACTGTGATAACCAAAACTCTTGAATTGTTCATACTTTGCAGTGTTTCGTTGCACCTTGTAGAAGCCGTGGTGAGTGGGTACCTCATTAATACTAAGGGATCCTGGGTTTTGTTTCGCAGCAGTCATCAGCTGTGACTTCCATCTAGGTAAGATGCTGATTTCCATGCGGTGCTGTGCTGCTGTGATTTATTAGCTTTCATCCAGTCTTGCCTTAGTAGTGGGAAAATTAAGCCCTTATGTGTTCTCACATGATATTTTCTTCTGTTCACATTATGCTTTTTGCACTATCTCAATTTAATTTGCCTTGACTTATATTATGGTTTTCTTACAGCAGCCCTTTCCTATAGACCAAAGCCATGAATTCAGTGTGAGGAAGACTAGACCTCATTTTTTTCACTCAGAGAAATAGATCACAGAAAAGGAAGCCTTTAAAATGCTACTGTCCATCTCTTTACCTGATTAGTGTATAAAGAACACACTACAAGAGTAAGGGCTGAAGAGTTAATCTCTTACATTAATCTCCCCCATTACATTATATTAAGTAATCTCTTCCTCAAATGACTATACAATGCAGTACTACTAGTGAAATAAATTTCACATCAGGATTTTCTAAGTATTGTAGCCCTTGAGTAATTTTATTTATTTAACTCGGTGACAAAATTACATCCCAAATACTATACAAACATCTGCTCTGGAACTTCCTCAAACTGGTGGGATTGGTGGCTCTCTTTACAGCCAAAACATTCAACAGAAAGATTCCTCAGTTTTCCCTTATCATGCACAATGATGAGTTTTGACTTCAAATACTTATTCTTGTAATTACAGTATTCTGTAAAGATGTCCTAAATATATATGTTTCCCAGCTTGACTGTGACTTCTAGCAAATTCTCTTGTCTGAGGTGCTTTGTAAATTAAGACTGAATTAGTGAGAGTACAATAAAGCAAGTTACAGTGTTTAGATACAATAACCAAAAATAAAGTCAATATAATCTTCAAAAGTAGGACAGCTTTTCAGTGTATTCGTCACTATGGAGATTTAACAGTTGATTCCAACTTGCATTTTAATAGCAGGTTTACATAATTGTGAGTCCTGGTGTGGTACTGCTGAGCGTATTCAGGTTGGAATTACTAGTTAGACAGATCCTGCTTAGCCTTGTAGTTAAAACATGATAATAGTTTG
This sequence comes from Ara ararauna, assembly GCA_028858755.1. Classification (NCBI taxonomy): domain Eukaryota; kingdom Metazoa; phylum Chordata; class Aves; order Psittaciformes; family Psittacidae; genus Ara; species Ara ararauna. The sequence continues at coordinate 66,081,112 of CM054380.1, forward strand.
CACACGTGCATGACAGTTGTTAATAACTGTCTTTATAATCACGTTTGGATTTCTCTTTTTCTTCCTCAATCAACACCATCTAAAAAAGAAAATCAGTATTAGAGGTCAAGGCTGGGAATTAAAAATCAAGACTCTTGGCTGTTTGGGGTTTTCTTACATTATTTAGCTAGTTTTGCCAAAGAGAATGAGCAGATTCTTTTGCAACATGCATGTATTTTAAATAGATACTTTCTTAAAATTTATTTTTTTGACTATTTATTTGTTGGTAGACAATATACTGTCCTGGATGTGTTTAAAGACCATGAGGAAAAAAATCTCAGAGGTATTTAAGAGAATGCTGAGTGCTCAAACCTGGGAAAGTATGCAGGACATTTTTTGTTCTGACTGAAACATTATTTGCTTTTGGCAGTAGTTTTTGCATGTGACCTCTTCATTATTACGTGTTTGCTTTGTAACCAGTTCTAGTCATCACATAACTTGAGGTAAATGGTTTGCTTTAAATTGTCAGTGCCTTAGTTTCTCCAGCTGGGGAATGGTTGAGAAAAATCATCTACTTCCCAGGGTATTGGGAAGCTTAATTAAGTGTTTATGAGGTGCTTTAAGACTTTTGCATAAAATGCATTACGGATGTGCAATGTAACATTATTATTAATATATATTGCAAATCATTTTTTATCTCTGGCAATTTTCCATTACTTTAGAAAATTAGTCTAATCTAAAATATTGGCCAAATAGACAGAATTGCTGCAATTTCTTTACTAAAAGTTCAACGATGGAGTCGTGTCGACTTTTATTTTCAGCAATCTTCCCTTAGAGTCTTCCAGAGACACAGAACTTGAGCAGTGCTTCGAATTGCTGGCTTCAGGCTAAAACTTTTGATCACTTTATTTCTGCTACTTTCGCTTAAATTCACTGACTGAAAAGGCTTGGTAGTATTTTATACTATCTAATTCTTTATTTTGGGGAATATGAAAGATGAATTTGACCTTCTGAATTTTTAGTCTAAACTTTGGTAACAGGGAGCATCCTTGTTCTTGTTTTCATTCATATTAATACTGCATCTATCTCTTTTGCCCTGTAAAAAGCTATTAATATTGTTCTATTAACCTCTTTCTAAGTAATAATGACCTTTCCCCTGAAAATGCAATTATTGGACTTTCTTCCCATAATAAATCTCATTTATTAGAAAGTTTGGCCTTGTGCACTTTGTCCTCTGCCATTTCCTAAAAGAAAAAAAAAAAAATCATGCTTGATTTTCAAATAAGGACATTATTTTTATTCAGAAAATTATTCTATGATGCATGCACTTGGTCGTAATTTGAGGGGAGGTGATGGCTGCTTGATTCACCTATGTCTCTGCCTTTAGAAAAAAAAAGGCTGCAGTGGCAGTGCTCTTCATTTCTTTCTTGCTTGACTGGGGTCTGGCTGTTTGCAGCTGTAGTATCTTTGTAGTTTGCAAAGAATTGCCAAGCAGGTCAGTGAGCTCTTGCTAATGACCAGTTCAAGTGGTCTCTGCTCCTAGCCCCTTTCTGCAGTGAAAGAGGTGTCTCCTCTTTCTGCAGTGTTTGAGGTGTCGCCTGCCTCTATTTTGCCATTCTCCTGAGAGGAAAAATGCTAGACACCTCCTCTTGTGTTGGCAATGCAAACTTCTGGGAGGCTGAAGAGGTGGAAGGTGAAAGGCTCTCATTGTATTCCTGCTCTTTGAGGTGCTGGTTTTGTGAAAGGGAGATGATGAAGAAACTTTCCTGTATTCTAAGGAATACAAAGGTAATAAAAGCATCTGTAACCTCTCTCATCCTTGATGAAACAGTGGCTGTAGCAGAGGGATTTTCTTCATTTCAGTAAAACAATGCTAAAAAGCTATGTAGAAAAGCATTATTGTCCTGGTTCGCCTCCACTCCCCACTCTCCTGTTTTCAGAGGAGTTTCCAGTTGCTGGAGGTCAGAGAGCATGAAGGTTGTAGCAACTCCCTTTCCCTGGCAATTTCCTTTCCTAATTATAAAATAATCCTTGAAGAAGAAATGTGAAAATATATATAGTTTTCCCTTCCAATGTAAACAGGAAAACCATCTATAAGCACATGTAGGGGAAGTACAGTTTTGTGGTTATAGCTCTGGGCTGTAAAAGGGAAGAAGTGGATTCAGGGGCTTGGTGCATCTGATTTTTTTTTGTTTGTTTGTAAGGACAGGCAAGAAAAAGTGTGGGTTTGTTTGGTGATTTTTTTACTGGACCCATCAAATTAGATTAAAAAACATGCACTGAATAAAGGCAGCAGTTACAGACTGTACATTAGAAATCCAAAAACAAAGCTCAGCTTTTTGAGGGTTGGAAAAAAATGACAGAAAATGGCTGTCAAATTTCTAACATGGACAGAGAAATTGTCCTTCCATGTCCTCTCTCCACCCATCTTCCAAATTAATCAGACATGCTACCAGGAATGTTAACACTAATGATTTCAAGCAACAGAAAAAGGACTTTGTACCATGTAGGTAGGTAGACATGAGCTATATCATATGCACAATTTTAAGATGAAGAATATTTTTTTTAACTTTGTTTTTCTAACATTTGTTTGAACTGCACTCTTCAGAAAACTGCATCTCCTTTACATTTCCTGACTCTGTGACTCATCAAAATTAGCTGTGTTAGTCACATCATGATGTGTTTCATAGAATAAGACAGGAAAAGCAGCACACTGAGTCATCGTCATAGAGAAGGTGGCTGCCAAGCCACTATCAGACAATATAGGGAAAAGCAAGCATATTAAATGACTGAGGTCACAGAAACACAGCTCAGTGACAGGAAATCATTTGCAATCAGGTGAACATAAGCCTCCTCATCTTTTTAGTCTGTTTTTCAAGGAAGTAAAATGTGCTATCATGATGCTTACCTGTCTCTCAGCTTCTGTCCCCTAGTAAATTTGTAAGCCATTGGCCACTCTTAATCAGATTTGTCCAAACGGAAGAGGTCTCAGAAACATGAAGCTCTTAATGCAGTTCCTAAAAGTTGCTGCTTCTACCAAGCAGGGACATGACTTTTGCACCTTTCTGAGCAAACAGCTGTAATGCTGGTTCAGCTGTTGCCTGCTCCATGCACTCTGCTGAGCTGGCCATCGTCACATCCACACTGGCTGTTTTCGCAGCGCTTGTGTGGCTCTCAGCTCAGCAAAACACATCCTGCTCCTTGCCCTGCAGTCACAGAAGGATCTGGGTGTGTCATACAGCTGGGTTACCCTTATGGATTTGGGAGAGCAAGTGGAAGAATGAGGTGGCAGCGGAGATTTTATGTGGTGTGGCACAAGACCTGGTGATGATACACATTGACAGAAAGAGGTGGTCAAATAGTCAATTGCAATATAAAGCTACTGCAAATCAGGATTCTTTTCATTGAGTAACTTGTTTATAAAACAAGACTCTGTGCTAGCTATTTTTTGGAAGCTTTTTCCTAGTGAAAATCTTTCATTTCTCTCTACATTCAACAAACTACTGTAGTTTAACTTGTAAGCGAATTCTGAGTGCTCAGGTTATGCTCCCTGCTAGAGACACTTTAATTTCTGCTTCTGTTTCAAAGTTAACTGAAAACAAGTCCCAGTTTTGACAAACTTGATTGAGGAGTGGAAGTTCCTATTTAAAATGCTGTAAGTTTGATGAAAATGAGTAAGTGACCAGAAAAAATAGTTTGTGCTAATTATCCCTCAGCAAGCCAATTAGTAGACGTGTACTGGCTAGCCAAATAGCCTGCTTGCAATTCCAAGCTGTAGCAAGAATTATCTTTTGCTTGTTGGGGGATTACACAGGATGGGGAGAGAAAAGGGCTCATAGATGAACTGTGGATATAGGACAAACATTTGTAAAACATTGGAATTTCATTCGTCTTACTTCTGATTAAATAACATGACTGTTTTTTCAAAGCTTTGACAATATCTTTCTTGAACACTTTAAAATTTGTAAAGGGAAACAATGATAACAAAAATTATCACAATTGTTTCCTTTTTTTTTGTTTCTCTCCTCCCGTTAATTTATCTTTAATAAGTGTCCATAATCTCTGGATTATTTGTTTAGGCTGGTAATTTCCAAAGATTACCCTGTTTCTTATTAGAAAAGCAACAAATATATTTCACCTTCTCCTCCTTAATTATTTTTAATTTTTAGCAAACTCATGAACAACAAGCTAAAAACCTGATGATTCCTGTATTTTAGCATGTTGAGGTGGATTTGATTTTCTTCTTAATATCATAAATTTGCATAAGTCTTCAACAGGGCCGAAGCGAAACAAAGGCACAAGAGCACATAAACTCTATAACAATCTGTAATCAAAAAATATAGAAATATGAGTTGCCATGATGAAGAATCACTATTGGTATATGAGTCAGTTACCAAATCAAACTGATATTCCTCATTTTTTTTCCTAGTTACTGATTTCTATCTCTTTTTTTTTTTTTTTTTTTGGTATGGATTTTTCTATGCTCTGCTTTGCTTTTCATAGTGTTGTTGAGACTGGAATTATCATCTGTAGTGTGTGCCATGTCAATTTACATCAGCATACTGTGGGCTTTTTTTCCCAATGCCGTCTATTCTTATAATCACCCATAATATAGCATCCCATTCACTACACAACTCATATTTCTATATTTTATCTGACAAAGGTTTGCCAAATTGTTTCCTTAATATAGAAATTTGGGGGGACATTTTTGCTACCGGACTTCAGTATTCATAGGGAAATAACTAAATTTCATATTTTTGAGGTGAGGGCTTACAAATATGAGCACATTTACCTTTCATTCAAATAGCACACAGATGGGAGGGATAAGTATTATATTCCAAGGGTCTGTAGGAGAAGGGAAAAGTTTTGTTACATCTGCAGGTCCAGTTTGCAGGCGCTGCTCTGTAACTGGTTTCTATTCTAGGATGTACTGACTAGGAACTAGCAGCAGCTTCTACCTCACTACAGAGAGGTCCAATAGTTAGAGCTACTAGGACAGAAGGTCTGTGGCTGCTCTAATTTCTTTTCAGGCTGGTTTGTCTTACCTAAATGGTGAAGCCTATCCTGGATGCCTTGAGAAAGGGCAGCTCTCACCTCCTCTGTTGAAATATTGAGTACAAACACCTTAAAAACTCTGTAGAAGCATATGAGGTGGGGGAAAAGTAATGAGCATTGAGCGACATAGTCCCTAGAGAAAGGACTTCCTGATGTTTCTTTTGTTAGTGAGCTCAAAGAAGGATTGCAAGGACTCAAGCTATCTGAGACTGAAGGTGGTGAAACGACAGCAATGACATACTTCACTCTGAGCATCATTCAAAAGTGCTTTTCCACTAACGTAACTGGGGACTGTCAGGTACACTGAAGTCATGGGGGAGGGAGCACTAACAACTTTAATTTTATGCTACTATGCTTCTATCACTTATTTAAAAAAATACATTTTAACTTCAAAACACACAACAAAAATATAAAGCTCTTGTGACACTCAGCCAGCCTTTTTTTTTCTTTTTTAATTTGTGGTGAAGAAAAAGAGGATATTAATTGATATTTTTTGAATGTTTGGAGTCAACAATACTGTGATTGGGTTGTTTTCCTTGCTTTTTCTACTGACACTGCTATTTGTTGGTGGGATTAACAAGGCAGTGTCTGGAACAGTGGTGTTCTCTGGAACACTTTCAGTTGGTACATCTGGCTGCTTTTTCTCATTCTGATTTCATTTAAGCTTTTGGTTGCGTTTGGTTTTGGAAAGTCAGCCTGTGACCCTAGGAAAGATTTACTTTTCAGTAATTTTAAGAGAGCAGGCTTAATCAGGTTTGATATGTGCTGTTCTGACAAACACGTATATGCACACACATCTGCATTACTGGTTTCAAAATTCTTCTCAAACCACACATTCTGTCAGCAGACCCTACTCATGGTGTTCCCTCTGGATTTTGGTATCAAATTCGTATAAAAAGAAGCTACAATGACACCAAGTGTTTCCCTGATAGCTCTTGTTCTGAATGTATATGCAGTTACTGTAGTAATGCCCTTTGGTAACTGCTTTCGAGAGTAATTCCTCCTACTCCCCATAAATTTCTGACTGTAATTGAGCCAGCTCACACAAAATTGTCTCTGATCATCAACATTAAATATATTTATTTTACTCCCAGCAAGACAGGTCTGTGACCCTTGTTTTATATGTCACATCCTGGCACACTTCCTGCCCTTATAAAACATTTCAATACCTGTGAATATGTGCAGTATGATAGACCTCCTTAGAGTTGCTACTGCCTGTAATGAAAACTGAACTCTCAATATTTCTCTGAGAACCTCAAACATGGAGAGTTAACACAGTGAACAGAGAATGCCTTCTTGCCCCAGGAAGAAAAAAGGAGTTGACTGAGGCAGAGGCTAAGAATCAGCACTACGTAGCTCAGAACTGAAAGAGACAAATGAAACCAAAGCCTTCTCCAGTATATCTTGTCCTAACTCTCTTCTCCCTTTTCAGTACCAAACTGTATTGTCTTAATCTGGGAATGTGATTTATTTGTGAAATATCTAGTGGGTGGCAGAGGTGGGGAGCAAAGCTACTCAAAGCTCCCCAGAGCTGCTGACCGAGGTAAATAGTGTGTCATAACACATTTATCAAATAATAATGGAAACTGTATAAAACATATAGGAGAGGGAGGGGAAAATCCATTCCCCTCTGGGAAGTTACTGAATATTTCAGCCGGTTTATAAAAGTGTGTGTACATGTGTTGGGAACGGGGTAGGTTTTCCTAGCTTCACCTCTGCGAATAAATCATTGGCCTGGGATGTCTGAGCAGACAAGTGAAATGGATGAGCGCATTACGGATCAAGGAGGTGGTACTCCTGCCTTGGTTAGTTTGAGAGAGATCACCCAAGCACTGTGGGACTAAGATGAGACTGTAAGTTGTGCCTATGGAGCTCTGAAAGGCTCAGGCTGCAGCCTCTGACATGTTAGAAAGGACAGGAACAAAATAAAATTGACAGTATTTCCCAAACAGCAGGCATGATTAGTCATTTGTCTGAAGTGGTTTCGCTCAGGATTTATTTTTTTTGCCTTTGACTGGATTGCCAGCATAGATAAAAGAAACAAAACCAAAAAAAACCAAACCAAACCAAAAAAAAAAAAAAACCCAAAAAAAAAACCCACACAAAAAAAGGCAAAGGTGTAATAGTTTTGCCTTGTTGGAAATAAACCAATGTTTAGGTGCAAATAAAAAAAAATATTTTAATGATGTATTGCGTACATTTTTCGCTATTTATCACTAATGCCTCTCAGTGCACAGAAGCCCAACTCTGACAGTCCCATTGACATTAAGAAGAATCTTGTATTGTAACTAGTCTATTGAAGTCAGTGGGAATTACCTGTGGAAAGAGATACCCATTCCATATGAATAAGACTTGCAGAATACGGATGTGTGTTACCAAAAAATGCCAAGTTAAAAGGAGCCTGACAGAGACAGTATCCTGATAAATATATGTATAATTACAACTTTAGAATTCTTGCGAGGAGATCTAAGTTTTGGAATTATCATCTTTCACAGGAAAACTTCTTAGGGTGTTCACCTTTTTATAGTAGTGTGATTAGGGTGATCACCTTTTTATATTTACACATGGCAATAATGACTGAAGGCTTATCACTCTACATATAGTAATGAATTGGATGAATTCTGGGCTATAAGAAAAGTCAATAGGAATTAAAAGGCAAAATATGAAAGGTGTCTGTATAACAAAATATCCTGCAATAGCAATCCATCAGCATCTGCAGTCACATGTGGGCCCCCACTGTGCTAGGTCAGCCATTGGTTTGGGCTGGGGGTTGGGCCAGAAGTTGTAATGTGAAGTCTCGGAGCAGCTCACCTTTAACACCAGTCAGGGGATCCCACGACTGCAGAGGGGTGATGCTGGTGGTCTGTAGACACTTTACCTCCTATAACCAATGTCCCAGTGGGGTGTCAGCTATGTTCTTCCCAATGGGATCTTCAGGGTGACGTAGGAGGCTAAGACGCTGAGCAAATGCCATCACTAACATTCCTGTATCGCATTTCTCGGTAACGGAGATGTTAACTCCCCATGTTTAGAACAGATTTCAGCTTCAGCATGCATATTGAGTCTACCTAAATCTCCCCTGAAGTTTTGATTTGATACAGTATCATTCATTTGGTGCCTTAAAAGGTAGAGTGCAACATTGCTGCCTGCACTGTTGACCATCTGCTCTGCTTCAAAAGTTGCTGAGTTTTGCCTGTGAGAGAAGAGATTATTTTTCTCTTTTTTTTTTATAATTTTAAGGGGAACTAACTCAACTGGAGTTCCTACTCTCCCTGGGCAGGGGCTGAACAACTGGTATTTGTGCTGGAGAACAAGGCTGCAAGAGACTGGAAAGAATCCTTCTCTGCCCAAGGGCTTAAGGCACCCGAACAACTGATCTACAGCTTGTATTATAAACTGTCACAGCTGTGATCTCTGCATGAGATTTGTAGCCCATGGATCTGCCCCTGCTGTGTTCCCAGCCTGCTTAAAGCAATTCACTGCATTCCCAGCATCCCCCTACAGAAAGTTCTGTACATCAGGCTGGGAGCTTTCTGGGGGCTGCTTCATGGACTTATCTATTCATGTAGACTACCCACAGCCTGGCCACTGGTGGAATGACTCTTCCTTGTTTCAAGCCCATTCTTGGAGGTAAATGTTGTTATATAGAATTCTAGGTGCTCAGCTACTATGGTGATTATTGCCTTAGCTGTTAATCAAGAACTACATAAAAGCCAGAAATTGTTGAAGTACAAGAAAAATTTCTTATGTATAAGAAAATTTATACATGGGTTTATTACTGCTGGAACTGCATGAATGTTATCATTAAGATTTCTACTGCTGATATCTATTCACTGGGGCTAATTATGCCATTCTTTTAGAAGTTTAGCAGTATAACAACTGTACACTGTGGAGAGAGAACAGCAAAGAAAGCTGCCCTCAACAGCAGCCTGCAAAACAGCTGGGTGGAGAGTGTGTAGGGAGGAGTTGCGTGCTGAGGAGGATCTTCAATTCTGTGAATCCTCTTAACCTCTGTGTTCTATCACGTAGGGGTTCTACATCAAGGGGTATTTCACTGAGGAGCCTTCTTGATTTATCTGCTGGTGCACTTTCTTTGCACTTCCTCAGCTCTCATGTTGTAAGGCAACCTCAGTGTATGAAACACATGCCTGATAATTCTGCAGTCAAATTAATATGTAAGAAGTATAGTGTTAAAAAAGGGCCAGAAAAGACTGATTTGTTGTTGAAAGCATTGTCTTAATGCATATTGTTGAAAGGATTCTTGTATACAGAGAAGACAGGTTTCCTTGACATAAAGAATAGGCCTTGATCCCATAATTATTTTGGCAGGTGCTTAATTCCCAAAGTGTGAGTTATCCGATGAAATTCAATGCACATAGTGAAAGGAGTGGGAAGGGAGGAGGAAGGGATTACATATGTTGAGAGAAAGGCAAGAGGGGCTCTCTGAACAAATGGGGCTGAAAGAGGAATTGAAGGAGGAGAGGAAGGACGATTGGTGGATAAGAACAGGAAAGCAATTCAGATTTGAAGTTGAACCAGCATTTGCTGACATGAACATGACACTAATGGAAAAGATCTGGGAGAAGAATAGCTATACACTAATAGATTTGTTCTCTTCAAAACATTCTGTAAGCAGGTAATAATGTAGATTTTGTTTATAGTAATATCTTTTGTTTTCAAAGAGAATTCACAGTCAGAAACAAGGAATGCCACACTTGTTTTTCTTCCTCCTCTTGCTTCTTGAAATTTTTTTCTGGAAGTAATTAAAATTCAGATCCCATCATTTGTAACAAAAGATGTGAAGTGTTAGGTACAGTACTTGGAGTATATGTTTGTTAAAATGAAGGAAGAGACTCTTCCAACACTTTGGGATTTTATGAATGATTTACATCTGGTGCTAAAGTTCATAAATGAAATGTGGGAGAACCAGATGCTTCATTTCTTGACTGCATCGTGTCTGCACATACTGATGGTGAATTGAAAACAGGAATGTCTCATAAATCAAGAAAATCTATTTTTGTACTCTTGATTTCTATTCTGAACATCCATATAACACCCAAACAAATGTGGTAAAATTGGTTCCTTGAGAAACCCTTTATGTTCAGTAACAGTGGGGACATGTTAATAAAGAAAAAAATAAAAAAAAGTGAGAGAATAAAAAAAGGAACCGATCTGCAGAACAAAAAATGGTCAGAATGTGCAACTGTACTTGGCGATCAGCATGGAAGGCACTGTTTAGCAAGAAAGAATGAATGGAACTGCTAGGCAAATTCCGGCAGTTGTAGAAAGAGCTGTGGTGTGTAATAAGGACACATTTCACAACATTTGGCGCTGGGGGAAAAAGAAATGAAAAGCCAAATTCTTCCTTCAGTCACTGACATGACAACTGAAGGAAGAATCTGGAATATGGAGATTGAGGCTTATGACCGTATATTTGCAGAGAGCCGAGTATAATTCAGATTTTGTTTAACCTTTCATCAGTGCTGTGGAATGATGCTCTTTGCCTACTCTCCTTTCTTGCTGACATCTTTTATTGGCCTAAGAACTGTAAGCGATGCTTGTCATTATGTTCAGGTGTCACTAAAACTTTTGTAAACAGTTTTAAAAAATTATTTATTGACTTACAATGAATGAATAAGCACAAGTTTATCTCTCTAGAGGTTTGGGCTTTTTTACTAGAACTAATAGATTCAAGTTATCCTCCCTCACCCTTCCCACTTCCTTGATTTTATAGCATATGCTTATCCACTCATTTTAAATTATTATATTACAATTCCAAATCTGCCTGTGAGAAACTGCAGGGTACCAATAATAAGTTTGGATGAACAAGTTGTACACAAAACGGTTACCAAACACCAGCTGATGCATGGTAGCTTCCCACATGTGTCCTTTAGCCTCCAAGAAATGCATGGTAATCGGAATGGGCTTAGTCCACCATGCAGGTGTGTGAGGCTGATTTGACTATGGGGGAATAGTGTGCATGCAGGCAGTTCTTGCAGCTCAGCAGAAACCTGTTACCTTGTGGTATCTTGTTTGTGTGTCTAAGCCCTGGATGTGCATGCCTTGCTAGTTCTGTTAACAATTGAAAACAAATGTTTATTTAAATTTATTTACACATCCTACACACAGACTGAGTGTAGGTGTGCTGGCAGAAGGGAGACTTTAAGAAGGATTTCATAAAGGTGAAAGAAATGGCTTAGCAGCCAGGTTTCAAGGAGGCACCCTTAATGCAAGGATCAATGTAAGACTGTGGAGGCATTCATGATGGTATCAAGGTAGGCCCTGCTGGTAGAGCAGGTGTCATTTGTGAGGTACCGGAGCTGACCTAACTTGCAAAGGTAGGTAGGCAGATCGTATAAACACATCATTAGCTTGTGTATCTGCTACTACAATGTTTCTCTTGTGGAAGCCAGTGGAAGTTTTGCCTTTTATTTCAATGAGAAAAAGATCAAGCTTTTCTAGGGGGAATATTCCCCTATTACATGCTGGGCATTGCCCCCATTTTCAGACCGAGGTGGAGTTACTAAAAGTGACAGAAGTGCTCTGTATTCCTCTTAGTTACCTTGCTGCTCAAAATATGTTCCTGACTAATACAATTTGCTATATGTCATAAAACACAAAGGAAAGCACTTTTCATGCCAAATATCAGAAAAGCACTCTCTTCTCAACGGCAGAAGTAACAGAAATGATGTGTTCATTTTAAATTCCATTCATGTAGGTCCTAATAAAAGCTATTATAAAATACAATTGTGTGGAGACAAAAAGAGAGATAATATCACTATAGCTCAATCTAAAATTTAAGTAATTAAGACATGAAAACTATTACACAATTTACTATGAATGCAATCTGAATAATAAAATGTTTAACTGTTTTTTTTATAGTGCCTTTGGAAAATATTTGATGTTGAAATATTGCTAAAGATCTAAATTCCATATTACTTCAGAAGATGAGCAGAACTGAAAAGTAAGCTAGCTGGGTTTTCCAACTAAGTCTTGTACATATTTTTAGATGTTGACATAAATATGGCACTCTGCCACATAATGGATTCTACATGAAAAATGTCAGTTTCAGGTGATTTTGATGGTGGGTGTAAATAAAACAGGACATATTGAGTGAACTGTGGAAGTATTTCAGCAGTCAAGCTAAAGAGCTGCATAATAGTTATGAAATTATGTAGGCAGACTGATGGGTCCCAAGATT